>JAVQIZ010196667.1:0-12265 GCA_036023535.2 Galaxias brevipinnis | reverse complement strand
ACACACGGATTGAGATACAGAGACACAACTCTCCACACGCATTTGCAAATAGTTTTACAGAGACACAACTCTCCACACGCATTTGCAAATAGTTTTGCTACAATAATGACCCCATAGATCAGACTCAGAGGACTAAGAGTGAACAGCTTTTAAATGCCCCAAAGCTAACGCTAACCATTCGTATTATCTTTCCAGACCCCCACGTTCTGACGGACTGAATCAGAGGGATCTCTCAAAAACAGAGAGCAGAGGTGAGGCTAGTGGGTGTGGGGTTGGTAGTTTAGAACACATGCATTGTTTAACAAACTTATTTTAGAAATTATAAATTTTTTAAAAGAATCTTGAAGTTAATACAAAGTCAATTGGCTTCCTCTAGTGGTTGATTGTTGTCATTGTTTTCCTTCAGTTGACGTGATGCATAATGTTGAAGAGGAGCATAAAGACACTCTGAGAGAGAAGTTCAAATGCATCCATGAAGGAACAGCAGCTGATCGATCTCACCTTGAAAAGATCTACACAAAGCTCCTCATCACACGAAGAGTAAGTCTGTGGGGTGAGGAATCTCTACGTGAATTTCTACATGAGATAAACCATCATGCAGTAAAATATTCAGACAAGGAGATCAGCCCGCATGACCTCTTCACACCACAACCTGGGGAGCAAAGACCCATCAAGACTGTTCTGATGAAGGGCATCGCTGGCATTGGAAAGACAGTTGCTGTACAGAAGTTCTCCCTTGACTGGGCAGAGGGGAAACACAACCAGCAGATTGATTTCATCTTTGTGCTTCCGTTCCGTGAGCTGAACCTGATTAAAGATGTCCAGTTCAGTCTGCTAGGACTCCTCACTTACTTCCACCCTGAACTGAAACAGATGCAAGACACACAGAAACTCGTTGACAAGCAAATTCTGTTGATCTTTGATGGCCTGGATGAGAGTCGGTTCCAGTTGGACTGGAACGACAACAAGAGAGTCAACGACTTGACCAAGACATCATCAGTTGGTACGCTGCTGACAAACCTCTTTATGGGGAGTTTGTTGCCCAGTGCTCTTCTCTGGATCACCTCCCGACCTGCAGCAGCCAATCAGATCCCTCCTGAGTACATTGACAGGATGTCAGAAGTTCAAGGTTTCACTGACCAACAGAAGGAGGAGTTCTTTAAGAAGAAGTTTCCTGATGACAGAAAGGGAGCCATATCCAGCATCAAAAAGATGGTTAGCTTCTTCTTTATGTGCCACATCCCGATATTCTGCTGGATCACTGCAGAGGTTTTCGAGAAAGGAGGGAGTCAACAAAAGATTGAAGGCATCACAACAGTGACTGAGTTGTACATTCATTATTTGTTGATTCAAGCACAACGAGCAATAGAGAAATATGAGGAGCATACGTCACATGACAAGGACCCAATGAACATTGTGGAATCAAGAACGTTTAATATGTTTCTGAAATTGGGTCGGTTAGCATATGAACAGATGAGAAAAAATAATATCATATTCTATGATGAGGACCTGAGAAAATGTGGCCTTGACGTCAATGAAGCCTCTGTGTTTTGTGGCTTGTGCTCTGAAATCATGAAGCAAGAGTATGGACTGTACGAGAGGAAGATGTTTAGCTTTGTCCACCTGAGCTTTCAGGAGTTCCTGGCTGCTCTTTATGTCTTCCACTGCTGTGTGAACAAGAAGGTGGAAGCTCTGCAGTCTTTAGTGGGTGATGTCTCTGCTGAGCTGCCCCAGCATGAGCTGATGAAGAGGGTGGTGAAGAAAGCCTTACAGAATAAGAACGGACACCTGGACCTGTTCCTCTGCTTCTTTCTTGGTATGTCCCTGGAGTCCAGTCAGACTCTCCTCCAAGGCAGCCTAACCCAGAGAGAGAGCAGCGCAGAGACTGTGGAGGAGATGAGGAGATACCTCAGAGAGCCTGGTCTGGAGGAGATCACACCAGAGAGACAAATGAACCTCTTCCTCTGCCAGTATGAGATGAAGGTCCACACTGTGCAGAATGATATTAAAACCTTCATAGAGTCCGGAGTCAGTCTCTCACCTATCAGCCAATCAGTGCTGTCCTCTATGCTGCTGATGTCAGAGGAAGTACTGGAGGAGATTGACCTGACAAGAGGCTGTAATAAGGGGATGACATCTGAAAGACTCCTCCCAGCTCTGAAGAACTGTAGGAGGGCAATGTAAGCCCTTTTATTTCCTATTGAACCTAACCTAACATTCTCAGAACCCTAAAACTGTTGACGAAGGTTTTTATAAAAAAATGTATTGACCCCTTTATTCATATGACCGTTTTTATTGTTTTAAAATGTCTGCATGGTGAAGTTATTTTATGAATAAAAGAGTGACATAGAACAACTAGTCTGTATTGGTATTAATAAAAGTTTTATTAATACCAACACACACTTACACACACACACACACACTTGCACGTAGATATTGTTGTTTTATTGTATACCAAAGATGATGGTCATTTATTTGTCTACAGACTGCACATAGTCGTCGTCCATGGGGAGGGAAGTGAAACCCTGTCCTCGGTTCTCCAGTCAGCAGACTCCTCTCTCAGAGAGCTGCATCTGACAGGAGGGATTGGTGTATCTTATGAGCCCTTACTGAGTCTTCTGTTTGATGCACTACGAAGTCCAGACTGTAAGCTGGAGACTCTGGGGTCAGTAGTTCTCAGATGTTTCTAACTCTTAATTAGTAAACTAACTCGAACACTAATTTCCAATTACTTGTGGAATTTGAAGAATAGCTGTTGGTTAAAAGATATCCCAAATTCCTAATGAACAGCAAAAATAATATATATTTCTATATTTTACAACCAGCAAGCTATTCAGCCCACATAAGCAGCTGTCAGGCGAATTGCATTTTGATAAAAAAGGAATGTGCCCAAAACATTTTTGAAATGTGTCTGAAGTCCGACAGTGACCTGCCATGAGCCTGTGAATGGTTTGTGTATGTTCATTTTGAAAAGAAGTATTTAATAATTAAATGTCATACAATTCCTACAGCAGAACAAATTAAACGGCACACACACACACACACACACACACCCCCCTGACAAGCTTACAGACCTTCTCCTAATCTGTTATGTGTTCTCTGCCTTTACAGCTTAGAGCTCATTGCTCTCATTAGAGCAGGCAGTGCAACACTGTCCTCTGTTCTACAGTCAGCAAACTGCTCTGTGAAAGAGCTGCACCTGAGAGACAACCTTTGGCATTTTTATGATAAAGACCTACTGAATTCTCAATTTGCTGCACTCAGTAGTCCAGGCTTGAAACTGGAGACACTGAGGTCAGTTGTGCTCTTTCAAGATAAGTAACTGAACCCTCATTTGTTTTCCCAGACATTCAAGTGGATTATATTGCAAGATTATATTATGCGTTTTTAAATGTTACATTTAATATAGTTGAATGAAACAACCGAATATGTCTTGTTCTGTTTGCTACTCTGTCTTCCATAAACAGTTGACCTTGTTCACCTCTAAATCCACATCAGACGCTTACTTACTTACTTCATTTATTTATTTATTTATGTGCAGTGTATTTCAATGTTTCCCTGTCTAGTTAGTCATCTCACTCTGTATATAATATGTGTGTCTACAGACTGACTGGGGTAAGTCTTCACCGTGAGGGGTGTGAACTACTGGCCTCAGGCCTCCAATCAGCAGACTGTCATCTGAGAGAGTTGGACCTTTTGAACTGTCAGCTTGGACAATGTTTCCTGAATGATGACGATGATGATGATGAGGGACTGTTGAGTGTTATTCCTGCTGCACTACAAGTTCCACTCTGTCAACTGGAGATATTTAGGTTGGAGTCATTGTTTTGCATTACCTTCTTGACAACTGCACTTACTTCATTCCAAAATGCTTGGGTTTCTGGATTTGTGCCCCACCTGTACCTCATCTTGTGGGGATGTTTTTTCTAACACTCAGGATGAGAGGATGCCATCTGACAGAGACATGTTGTGATGTGTTTGGCAAAGCTCTCGGCTCAAACTCCCACCTGAGAGAGTTGGACCTAAGCCATAACGACCTGCAGGATTCTGGAGTGAATACTCTCTCTGTAGGGTTGTCAAGCCCACTTTGTAGACTGGAGATCCTGAGGTGATAAAATAGCTTTTCTCAAAAACACAAGTGTCGTTGTGTTGGTCTTTCAAAACTTAAGTAGTGAAGTATAAATTCCATTAATAAGTGATGTTAACTATATACACAGTATATTAATATAATTATTTCTCCACATATAATTGTTTGTAGTGTTGGGGTCCAAAGGATCCTAGTCCATTTTGTGAGCAATGTTTCATGAGAGCACTTGCTCTCATCCCAGAATATTAAATACACAGAACAATAATCACAAGTGTGCAATGAGAATGCAATCCAATAAAACCGAATTACAATATTATTATTTTTAACCGTTAAACCCATTTCTCTTGGGTGCCTTTTTACATTTTTAACAGATTTTTGTCTACTCTATTTTCCTCGAAACTAAACTTAGAACTTCATTTTAAAAAAACATCTGATTTCTTTGGCGTCTTTTCTCTCTGCAGGCTGTCGATGTGTAGAGTCACAGAAAAAGGCTGTTCCTCTCTGGCCTCAGCTCTGACCTCCAATCTCTCCCATCTGAGAGAGCTGGATTTGAGTTACAATCACCCAGGGTTCAGAGGAGTCCAGCTGCTGTCTGAAAGACTTGAGGACCCAAACTGTAGCCTAGAAAAACTCAAGTTAGTACACATAATCATATTATGTATACTGTTGGGTAATGAAGGTTGTTGGTGTATTTGTTTGAATATTTATTCCATTAAATCTTATGACATAATGTCATCAAGACTTTTAAAATATAGTGTATCTTGGTTGTATAAAGAAGATTAAAAGATCAAGGAATATAAACACGTTTTTAGTCTGTCATTGTTTATTTCCATTCAAGAGTATGTATTAGACACTGTTACCAATGTTTTATTTCAATCTATGTAGAAAACAGTCTGCCACTGTTAACCTTCAGTCTATGTAGAGGACAGTCTGTCACTGTTAACCTTCAGTCTGTGTAGAAGACAGTCTGTCACTGTTAATCTTCAGTGTATGTAGAGGACAGTCTGTCACTGTTGCTCATTCTCAGTCTATGTAGAAGACAGTCTGTCACTGTTGCTCACTCTCAGTCTATGTAGAAGACAGTCTGTCACTGTAAACCTTTAGTTTACGTAGGGGACAGTCTATCACTTATTGACTGTCTGATTCTCTTCCAACCCCACAGTGTGGATCAGGATAAAGAGTGCTGGGGAGAGACAACGCTACTAAAGAATGGTAAACGTTTATCTCACAGATTCACTCACTCACGCACATTAAACATGAATACATACACACAAGAACATGCTGATGCAGTCTCTTAATAACTCCTCATCTCTAGATGCATGGGATCTCACTCTGGACCCCAGAACAGCAAGCCCAGACCTCTATCTCTCTGAGGGGAACAGCAAGCCTACATGGAGGCGAGAGGCGCAACTGTATTCTAAACACCCAGAGTTGATTGACTTTAGAGGAAAGGTTCTGTGTAGAGAGGGTCTGACTGGACGCTGTTACTGGGAGGTGGAGTGGGAAGGAATGGTGTCTGTAGGTGTGACATATAAGACTATCAGCGCGGAAGAAGAAACATCTTTGTTTGTTTTTCAAAATGACATGTCATGGTGCTTCATTCATACTGGGTACAGCTACTCTGTCAGACACAACAGTATACAGACTTATCTACCAGTCCCGCTCCATAGGGACCCGGCTCACCCAGAACTGTCTAGCTGGAAGCTGCCCCAGAGAATAGGAGTGTATCTGGACTGGCCTGCTGGCATCCTGTCCTTCTACAGAGTCTACTCTGACACAGTGATTCACCTCCACACGTTCCACACCACCTTCACTGAGCCCCTCTACCCAGCGTTTCAGTGTGATGATAAATCCTCCTTCGTCTTATTTGGACGACAGGAGTTGAAAACGGTAAGAGTCTCTGATGTTTATGAAGATACTGCATCCTGACATGACTACATGATTTCACTAACAGTCTCTCTAACTTTATGCTTTCCAGAGGACTCTTTTCACACCTGATGTGTTGACTGAGTCTATAAACACCATCTACAGGTAGCCGTCCTCAACTACTTAAATTTTTTTATTTTACATCCTACACTTTGACATTATATATGTCTGTCTGTAACTAACATGGAAGTAATAACCTTTAAAACAGGGGTTGTTGTATGTGTGTTTGTTGAGATGCAGCATCTATAAAGACATCCCTCCCTCCCTGCCAATCTACAGTACAGTAGTTGATGGAGGTTGTGTTTCCCCTCAGGTTCCAGTGCCCCGGTCCAGGTGTATTCCAGTGCAGGTTGACACAGCTGCTGTTTGGAATGGAGCGGGAGGGGGAGGTGCTGTACCAAACCGTCCAATGGGATGAGAGCCTCCTCCAATCAGCTGGCAGGATTCCTGCAGGGCCCCTGTTCAGCATTGAGTGTCGTCAGGGGTCAGTGTGTCAGCTCCACCTCCCACACTGTGAGACTCTGTCTGGTGAGGCTCAGCCTGGAGCAGGCTTTATTTACGTCATAACCAAATAGAAGATCAATAATCTTCTCTGGATAAGTAAACCGTGTAAATCCATCCATGATACAATTATTTTAGGGCCTGTATTTATAGTAGTAAGTGTTTTGTCATTTTTATTAATCTGTGTTTAAAGGACATTTGAGCCTGTCAAGTTAATCCTCCTGTGATTGTGTGTTTTGTTTTGACAGAGCAGCCCTCTGAAGGCCTGTCTGTTGCCCACATCACTGATGAGGGTGTCAGCCTCTTAGAGCCACTGGAGATGAACTCCTCTCATGTGGTCGTCAACGTCACACACCTCTCCAGCTTTGGTCTAGTGTGGCTGCTTGAAAGGTTTCTGTTCTCTCCAAGGCCAATCAGTGGTCAGGTTCTGTTATTCCTCCGACCACTGAGCAGACGGCGGAGACAAATACTGAATGTATTTCTGTTGCCAGCCAACGTGCTGTTTCCTGAGGTAGGTCACACTGACTGCTGCAGTGTTGTAACTAATAATCCTTCCTTTAACACCGAACCAGCGACCCGGGTTATTCCCGGGTCGACTATTGGTGTGAAAGGGTCAACCGGGCATTTTTGATCAGGTCCGCGACCAGAGTTATTCGAACTCGGCTCGCCTTTGGTGTGAAAGGCCTACTCTACCCGGGTTATGATCAAGAAACCTCATTGGTTTAGGATCGGTGCATCAATAATTAACAAAAGTGGTGTAATATGCAACAAGAAGTAACAATGTCAGGCATATGGCTAGCTGAGGTCAATGTAATTTCTCTTTTAATAAACAACGACATCATCCAAAAGCATTTGCAACACATCTGTTCAGATATTCAATTTTGTAAATATTTCAATGCAATACATTTCACTTAAATAGATTGTCTTCTGCCATAACATGTCTCAGCATCTCACATGAAATAATAATAAAAAGCTAAAACAATTCTCTAGAAAACCTTTACATGAGATCAGTTCTTTTACATTAGAATCATTTAGCAGACACTTTTTTATCCAAAGCGTCTTACAAAAATAGTGCTTTCAACAAGAGAAGGTGAAAAACCACAAGTCAGGCAGAGAAATTAATTTCATCCCTAACCTAATCACCTAAATGAGAACAATTGCTATATTAAAGTACTTACATTTAGCTGATAGTTTTATTCTGAATGAAGGTGAGGAGATGAATAAACACAATGATTTCCAGTCAAACATAAACCTGTGTAATGCTGTTTGAAGGTGAGGAGACAGCATGATGAAGATGAGTACATTAAGACCAGTGCCGACTGTGACCTCACCCCCGGCCAAAGCTACAGTCTGAGCTGTCCTCCTGACAGATTCACCCAGCCTGAGGTAGAAGACCTTTATGCTGTTCATTACAGATTGTCTATGTTATCTAAGCGCTTTCTATGGAAAACATCTTTTTAAATGTCTCCCTAAAGTACTATGAGAAATGGTAATGTTGAGTTCATTAGCTTAACCTTCCTAAAAGTAAACTATATTGCTAATATTGTAATATGTTGTATTTAAAGAGATAGTTTGATCGACTGTAAATAGTTTTAACATGACTGTCTGAATTTAGAAGGTGCAGTTTGGTCTGAGGTATGGACCGAATTACCACCCTACATTTGAGGTGTTTCTGGATGCTGGTACAGAGAGCGTCACTTTGACGCTGCATGGTTCCAACGAAACAGTTTGGCAAAGACAAGTGGATCTGACTGGTAATCCATAACTATGCTATTTAAAAGTGTTATCAATGTGTATTTGTTGCATCAGTGTGTCTATATTTGATGATATCTTTTATTTGTAGTCACTGGACAAAACCAATCTGTGGACACGACCAGTTTATCCTCTCCTTCTCCAAAGGTCTCCGTTAGTTTTTGACATACTTTTACATACCATAGGAATTATTTCATGTCGTATTAACAAAGAATCCATGGTATTTCATTTAATGGATTGTTATAAATAATTGCTAACCCCAGATCCGACAGAGACTACTGGCGGTCCTTAAAAAGCTGACGGATCCGCAGCTTAGTGAGTTCCAGTGGCATCTGACTGTGGGGGTGTCAGAGGACTTTCCTCCTGTCCCAAACAGTCAGCTGGAGAACGCAGACAGGCTGAAGACAGTGGACACAGTGGCACAGAGATACGGCGCTGAGGGGGCAGCGATGATCACACTACAGGTCCTGAGGCAGATGCAGTGCAACGATCTGCTGGAGGAGCTGGAGCAGATCTCATGAGACAAGTGTGGACAAAACCAACTGTGTACATAGTCACACTGTGTTGAACTATTGACAAACCAACTCTTTACATTGTTGCACTGTTTGAATTATTATAGACAAAATCAACTCTTTAAATAAAGTGTCTTGCATTTAAATCCTGCCAGTTGATTGTATTCCATTGATGAAACTCTGTCTTTCTATCTAAGGACTTTTGAGAAATTAGCACTCTCTGGTGAATGTGATTTGGTTGAACAACCGCAGAGTTGCTTTGATTGTGTTCCTGTGTTCAAGTGGCTACTGGCTATAATATGCAACTTTTTTGGTTGCTACCTTCAAATAAATAGTGTGAACTATATGCCAATCAAGTCATCTTGAAATTGTATGGGTAATAGAAGACAGATGTAAGTTTAACATTTGCAAGTTTTGGTTGGTCTATGACATTCTCTGAGTTACTGAGAGAAATGCAAAAAGTCTCCCCTATACTTTGTGCCTACCAAAGAAATGTCACAGTGTATAATATATTGTTTTAAAACTCAGGTAGCAAACTTGACAAAAAGTTTCTACAGAGATGCAAATGTCAAAACCTTTGCAATAAAGTTTTTTTTTTTTTTGTCTTGCACTTAATTCCTTACATATAGGGCCTGATTTACGTACACGAAGATCTCAAATAGCACATAATTTGTTGTGTATTTGTCGCAAACAGTTAGCACGTAAATATTGCACCCTTTGCCATGGTCTAGTTTAACTCGGGCCTGGATTGTCTCGGGCCAATGCGCTTGCGTGTGCCGGAGCGCTGCAAACTATGGCATGGATTACAAAACTGTGTCAAATGTCAGCATTTTCACCTACAATATGAAATATGAATATGAAACTTACTTTTTAAAAGCTGATTTGATGATTGCATAGTTTTCGGTAGGCTACAGAAGAACTATGTTATTTAAGTTACAAAGTTATTTTATATTCGACCACATGATATAAAAAAGAAATAGGCCAAGCCTGGATTTGAGGCTGAGCAAAACTGAAATATCTGACTTTATTACACCGTCGCTCTACCGTTATGCCAACTTAGAAGCATTGTGTCATCATGTGCTTTCTACTAGCAACTCTTAATATATTTAGTCATACTCCATGTCAACAAGAGACGTCTATGTTAACATGGGTCGACATTTAAACTAACTGTTAACTTTGCGCCGGCAAATAACGATAAAATTTACAACCCATTATGTAAGAAGTCAAGACGTCTAAGCCTACGTTTGAGAATTGAAAATAACTGATTAACTATTAGTTGGAGGATAAAAAAAATCTAATAAACAAACGTGTGAGAGAAACAGCATCAGTGCTTCATAAAATAAAAAAATTAAAATGATGCAAGGGAGCATGCATCTTGCTGGCATTTCAGTGTTCAAAATGGCTCCTATGCCCCTGTCTGGCACAATTTTTAAATCCAGGTTCAAAATGTCTCCTATGCCCATGTGGCACAATTCCTACGTGTGTCTTTATGATAGGTTATTAAAAACAACTGTAGAATATGAAAATACAGAAAACCACATGCAAATAATTACAATACATTCCAAGCCTTTAAATAACTTTGTATCTAATACACGGTGAGTATGTATAATGCTGGCTCAAAACAAAGAGGAATTCAAATTTACATTTCTTAGCTTGTTGTACATATACATATCCATAACCTATATTTACAAATTAAGTCTAGAATGCAAGCTGTAACCAGTTTGGAAATGTGAAGCTTCTCTTTAACCCTGCTGGTCTGTGACACCAGTGACAGCAGCAAACAAAAAGTGTGTGAGTGAGAGTCTGTGTGTAGTGTGTGTGTGTATGTGTGTGTGTGAGTGAGAGTTTGTGTCTGTGTGTGATTGTGTGTGCATGTTCACCTGTGCTGAGCCTGTGATTGGGAGAAGGTGAGAGGTGAGTAGAGAGGGGTAGTTTTGGACAACGTCTCCACAGAGTCTCTCTCACTGTAATTATCATAAACAAAGACTCTCACTGTCCTTCAATTGTTGTTTAAACGTATGTTGTTTAAACGCCATGGTAACAAAGTAGTAGGCTGCTATTACCTCCCATCTCTAGCTTTTTTTTCTGTTTGCTTAATCCTTCTTCAGTCCATCTTTCCATCTATCTTTGTCTTCATCTCTCTTTTTCTCTTCCTCTTTCCCCAACCGTTTTTCTCACCATTACTTTCTCAGCTCTGTCCATCTATCTGTCATCATTAAAGGATGCACTGGAGCAGGGCCAGCTTCCTGCTGTTACCGCCGGCGAGCCGGAGGAAGGAGTCCTCTGACAAAGGTTTCAAACACAGGCGCACACCGTGACAGCACACACCGGACGTGTCTGCATGGACACCTCACCTCCTCCATGACAGAACACTACCAGGCCCCTCTCTGTCGCTGACTGACTGATCAGTGTTTCTCTTCTCCTTTCTCAGGGTCGTATGTGGAAACACCCGGTTATTAGCTACGCAACCGGTCGTTAGGGAGGCTACAGGTGTCGCCGTGGCGATGGAACCCCTCATTTGGTTACCGGGGGCAGCTGGCCTGCGGGGGACAGAGGGACATCAAAGGGGACTGCAGCTGGTGTGAGGGACAGGGGTGAGAGAGAGGGAAGAGAGGTGAGGGAGAGAGAGAGGGAAGAAAGGAAGACCTGGGGAGAAGAGTGAGAGTGTTGGAGGAAAAGCATGGCAATAATTAAGTACAAATACTTTACAACAGGTATAGACCTTCATAGCTCAATAAGAATTAAGGGATTTTAGATCAATAATTACGCCCCTCTCAAGCACATGGGCCAGAGAGAGTGCTGGTGTGAATCAAATAGTCAGCACCATGCGCTGTGGTTAGAAGGCATTTGAGGAAATGTGTGCGTGTGTGTGTGTGTGTGTGTGTATGTGTGTGAGCGTATGTGTGAGTTTGTGCGTGTGTGTGTGTGTGTCTCTGTGTGTGTGTGTGTGAGCGTATGTGTGTGTTTGAGTGTGTGTGTGTGTGTGTGACATTGAGTGCTCAGGGTCCATAGTTCCTCTTCCTCACGGTCTCAGCGATACAAAGTCTGCATGCATAATCAAACATGGCTGCTATTAAGCTGTCATGGTGCAACACCAGCGTTCCGCCTCCGTGATTTCTGTCCTGCACGAAATTCCCAGCTTTCCCGAGAAAGACTTCTGTAGTCGCTTCGAGAGCCACAGCAGGGATCAGGAGTCTCCAATATGGCAGCGAGCCAGGCTCTGTGAGATGTATGTGTTAGAGTTTAAATGTGTGTGCGGGTGTGTGTGTGTGTGTTAGAGTTTAAATGTGTGTGTGTGTGTGTGTGTGTGTGTGTGTGTGTGTGTTAGAGCTTAAATGTGTGTGTGTGTGTGTGTGTGTGTGTGTGTGTGTGTGTGTATAACAACATGGCCCTCCCCAGGACAGTATCAGTAACATTATGTCTTGAGAGGGCAGTGAGCCAAACGCTTCTGAAGCCAGGAGACAGTGGGAGGATGCAGTGACGTCTG
>JAVQIZ010196630.1:0-7500 GCA_036023535.2 Galaxias brevipinnis | reverse complement strand
AAATACAAATTTATACATTCAAAAGTCTAAATATCTTTGATTAAAAATGAACTTTTGCAGACACACACGCTCCCTCTCTCTTTCTGTCTTGCTCTCTCTTTCACAGACACAGCTACACATAGTTTAGACTCCTCAACCATATGGATGAAGGTATTGAAAAATATATATACCTGGAAGGTCTTAATTTCTATTCTAGTCCCTATCTGAAATACTGTACTATAGATTCTGACATATTGTAGTTGGTGAACACCAACAGAGAAAAACATACAAAAGCAATAGAAAACACAAAAAGCTTAGCATCAAGTATCCAAACAGTGCATAATAATGACAAAATAATTGAATGGCAGTACATACCCCAGTAGTGCTGTGTTCTAATGAAAAAGATCAAGAACTAATTTATAGCTGCATCAAATGGCCTTTGGCCAGGGGAAGGGCAATCTACAATAAATGTCTTGTTTATATACAGGTCAACTTTCTGTCTGATTTAAACAAGGATGTTCAGCTCATGTGCCTTGTTACTGAGGACATGTTGAATTAATCATGGCCATGCCATTCCTGTCAGGTTTCAGTTGACCCACATACAGTGAGTTCAATATTCCATTTACACAATTTTGTTGTAACAGGAGCAGTGAATGTGTAACTTCACATTGCCATGCATCAAACTTTGGAGAGACGATTAAGAAATCCAACATCGAGTCGTGATTCAGGAATAGAAAAGGATTTGAAATACTTTTCACACATGACTAAACCAAGAAGAATTTTGTTTTGTTTTGTTTTTTCAGCTTTCATTGCTCTTATTTTAATTCAAATTGCTCGTACATATTTCTGTTTCAACTATGTTTGATAAAACACTTTGCAACCTTGTTAAGGCAAGTACTAAACAAACAAAGATTGTTGTTGTTACTGAAATTTGTATTTTATTCACTCACATTGAATAGCTCGATTTTTTTTTTGCATTTCCTTTTTTAAATTGTTCTTGTCCCTTTAGGCAGTGACATTAGAAAGGAGGCTGCCATATTTTGTTGTCGCTAGTCTGCCTTTCTACTTCTATATAATCAGGTCACGATAATAAGTTCCAACCTCCCTTTGTGCTTTTTATATCATGAGGCGTCCTTCATGAATAATTGGGGCAAAAACAGGCCAATGTAGCAAGGCTTTTGAAGTTGTCCATTCCCCAGCTCTTGGAGAAGAAAATATGATGGGGGGAAAACAAAATCCCACAGCGAGTTGAATAAATATGACTGTCTACTGTGATAAACGTTCCAGAGACTGAAGATTCTGAGGACAAACTCCCTTTAAGAAGTAATATGATTGTGTCCATGGCCATTGTGCCACATTGGAAGAAATTGAGGTTTGGGTTGGAGTCGATATTGGCTTTGAATTGCAAACCCTGGCAATTGACTGTGGAAAACATTCTATAATGATGCATGTCATTGCATACTCATTACTTTCATGCCATTCCAGCTATATTCCCAATCCAGCTATCCAGGGACAACATGAAGAAATCTGGTTATGAAGTATTCAAAAGAAAGCCAGAAAAGGGCCAAATATTAACATCTTCTTACATAATGAGGATCCTCTGTTTCTCACTTGGGTCCCTATGACATCATCATTCTATGATAATGCTTGTTGCTTTGAGTTATTGACTCTACTTGTCATATTATGTTAAGCGATGATTGCTTTTTCTTATTCAGCAGATTGGCTTAAAACAGTCTGCATATTGAACATTTTGTTGGCCTGGACCCCTTTGCCCATTATTCATTTTATATTTTTCTGTCAATTATGATTTACATACTGTCCTCTCATGCTTTCAGATAACTTCATTTATAGTCTCACAATCTCTCTGTTTTTAAGCCTTTGCTGATCTCCAGTCAAAAGTACATTATGCAGCCTTAAGGATGTTCTACAAAGAGGCTGTGAATGCTTTGTATAAAGCAGCATGCTACTATGTGCCGGGGAAAAGGGAAGGCTTGTGGGGTGGCGGGTGCAGAAGGTTACCTGACATCTCCATTGAAGGCGAAGGTTGAACAGAATAGCAGCGTGTGGATGTCGACCACAAAGGCGACCAGGACACATTAAGCAGGGGATCAGAGAACAGGGAAAACAAAGGTGGTTTTAGTGGTGTGTCTTGAGAGAGTGTGTGTGTGTGTGTGTGTGTGTGTGTGTGTGTGTACGTGCATGCTTGGATTGACACATCAGTCCAACATAAAGGCATCTTCAATAGCTGTTCTTTAAATCCTGCACAAGGACGAAACTGTGTAAGTATTCAGAACACTATCGATTGTCTAAATACGTACTACCACAGCTATTTTCTCTCACGCATTCGCTCTTGAAAGAATCTCTGCATAGATGGCAGGTTAGAAGGAGGAACAGGTCAAGTGAAATGTGCTGAGCTGCTGTCTTGCGTAGCGTGGCTGTTCTTAAGTCATGAAACCTGACCAACCTTTGACTAAAATCTGAACTAATGACTATAGTCAACAATGTGGTGGTGCTGGTTGACTCAGTACATATTGTCTGTTCACCCTATTTTTGATACCAACGTTTATCTAGATATAGTGTCATTACAGGTAGATACAAGACAGGATTCTGTGCTATGAAGGCCAAACTGTTAACATTCTCACACTGTAATACGTACAAAAGATACCCATCATCTTTGTATGCTTTAAATCTTAACTGAATATGGTTTATATGCATTGTTAAGTGTTCCCATGACACAGGACCATGACAAAGAACACTGTCTGCTACTATACATTTCTAGGTAGGCCGGTAGAAGTGGAGACATTCCCAGTCTTGTACGGTTTATAAACTGAATAAAATATATCTTTCACTGTCTCTTTCACTCATGGTTGGGTCTTGCATCTCAGCCGAGATCACTCACGACAATAATGCCCTTTTCATCTCCTCTGGATCTGACAAGCCATTTTTGAAAATGCTGTGCCCTCTTGACAAAAACAAGACAACCCCTCATTGTTTCTTTAGTCTCCCATTTTTACATTTGAGCATCATCATCAAATGATGTCTCCATCTCCTCCTGTTGTCGATTCATCTATACTGACTTATACATTACATAATTATTTTACTGATGCTCTGTTAGTTTTGCCTTTGGGTCGAAGTGCTAAGAAGTTCAACTTTATAACAAGTGTCTGCTCTCATTGTTCTGAAATTGTCACAGTAACAAGCTTTAATGAAACACATTATTGGGAATGATGATACTGTCCTTAGCAGTTATCGAGCTACACTGAATCCCTGAGCAGGGGGGAAAACACAAGGGCCGATATACCCTTGATTCATTTTTAATGAGCCCCTGTCTTTGTTCCACTCCCAGCTATTTCAGGAGGAGATTCACAGTCAACACACAGCCAAGATCATGTTCTTCTCTGGTCTCTGTTATTCTGCGGCTGGAAACACAGCTGTTGGTTCCAGCAGCAGGTGAGGGAAGGAGCTAGGCTATTAGCCAGTAGGTAATTTCAATGAAATGTTACCATATGGCAGAGCAGTGTTGTAAAAGTGACACATGCTGACACGTACAACATGTCTACTGTTGGTGGCTCAGGGAATGAGAGTTGTCGATCAAGGGTGGTTTTATTAATGGTTTGGTGAGCTGTGACAACTCTGTCTGGTCCCCATTCACACAATATACTGTATGTGCCTAGTATTGTATTGCTTTATGGGGAAGTGGGCTACAGGCAATAGTCTAGGCCAATTTGAATGTAAAGACTACCATTTTGCACATCCATTTGAACAGCTGTTATACATCATTATTTTCTCATCCACCCTACATATTGTTATCTACTGTTTTTATTTGCAACTGCAAATCCAATTCCCAAAATCACCCGAATAGCATATATTTACATGAGGAGCATTTGCATTTGCAACAATAATTACAAATTATTATAAAAAGCATATTCACATTTCCGTTATGACTATTACGAATTTCAATAGATTATTTTAGCTTTAAAAAACAAGATGTTGCCTACTGTTTATTATTATTATTATTATTATTATTATCATCATCATTATTATAGTAGTAGTAAAGTATCAAGTTAAAATTGAATGTTTCAATTGTCGTCATTGCTGCTTGCAGCGGATGCTGTAGTTACCTGGGACAAGGAGTGGCCAATCATCTTCATGCTTGTCCCGTAGGAGAATGCTGTGAAAACGTAAGCACGATCACCGCAAGGGCATGTGTAGCCTACGCCCGTAACTGTAGAGGTCTCCCTTTTACAGCGTGCTACTCGCACACCTTGCACCTTGTTAATATTCCATAGGCTATAACGGACACCGGGTATCAGAAAGAGGACATAGGCTACGCATGAATACCGGGAACAACTCAAAGTCAGACCATGCATTACCGGTGAGGTCTGGGTGAACTCGGGCTTTGCAGGTGCTCTTCAAAAAGAAAAAAAAACAATCGAAGATGTTGCACTTTATTTCTTAATGACAACGCGGAGACTGCGGACTTTGTGTAAATCATTTGGTTCATGGACTTATTCAAATATTTTATCAGATTTGTCATTGACTTCAAATAATCCATAGTCGTATAGGAAAGCTGGATCAAGACATCAGGATCTGATATTTTGTGTGGAATTGTTGCCTCTGCCGGGAGTCGTGATGTTTGGCTCGTTTCTTTCATTGTTCCTGGGTAAGTTTATTGAATAAGCCCGTCATAAAATAAACAATAAAAAAAACAGTATTGTTGTACCTATGCTCTGTTGTGTAGGTTTGATTTTCTGATACCCATTTTAGAACCTCAGTTTAAATAGTTTTGAGAAATGTGATGTATATCTGATGTAATGCACATGAGTTTGTCCAAATCATTTAAGTAGACAATGGCCCCATAATATTGGATAAAATCGTTATATAAATTTAAGGAATATATTGGTAACACCTTGAGCACATCGGATATATATCTGTTTTAAAAATGATAATGCTTTATTCTGTCAATGTAAATTGAAAGCTACACGATATACCACATTGGCTGAACTACAAATGAATCTTTGGCTGTGAGTGGGAACAAATTCAACAAGTTTAGAGCAGTTGATTTTTGCAAGTTGTGAGGTATAGCAATGGGGATGGATGTGTCAACTGCCCCTTTTTGCCTATTTAACCTATTATTTGACTTGTTCCATGTGTTTCCTTTTAGTGTATAGATGTTCTATTAATTTTATTTGCAGGTGTAGGTCGGGTAAATGTGTCATTTTGTTTTTGAAGCGACGGCTGTTCAGTTTACCCTTGCAAAGTGTTAAAACGTCTCTGTTCTTTATTCATATGTAGCTATACATTATCAAAAATATCCATGCTTATCCTACACAACATGTAATTGTTTCCGAGAAAAGCTAAGGCTTCTGACGTCTCTCTTGATCTGAAGTGTTTTATTTTATTTATGGTTAAGAGGCAGTATCCTATAGACAACTCTGAAGACTGCTTGTAGTTGGGTATGCTATCTGACACATGTGGTCATGTATCAGACTTGTACTGAACGTTAGGGACATAAAGCGGGGCACGCCATCGCAATTAGCCTGCTTGTCCATTGGGTGATGAAAGCTTTCATTAGTTGCATTATGGCAGTGAGTTAGACAGGCCATGCAACCTAGTCCTAGGCCATGCGGCGGAAACAACATGCTTCGTAGCTCATGGCATTTCATTTATCATGCAGGTTTTTAAACAAAATTGGTCCACGCTAATCAAAGTCTTGCGTAACGCCTAGCCTAGGCTGCTTTTCGCGCAATAAAAAGCAAGCTATTTTCATTTTCCTTTTGTCCTTGTATATATTAGTGTTAAAGTTTGTTGTTTTATGACCTTATGTACAAGTGAATGAACTATCAAACCCTCCAGGGCTGGCCGCAGACTGATGGGGGCCCTGGGTAGAACTGTGGTTGGGGGCCCATTTGAGATTCATGAACACTTTTGAACACCGTTCTACTATCTTTGTCTTTAATTAGTTAAAATAAAAATATAAACAATACAGTAGGTAAATATAATAATAACAATAATACAATAATAATAATAATAATAATAATACTAATAATAATAAACCTTTCAGACAGTAATACAAATGTTAAGTATTTATTTTGGCTGACTTAGCTATAAAGCTTTTTTTGCGGATCTTTTAGAGTTTAGCGCCTAGACTTCATGGAAGTCAAGTCTTCAATATAAATGTTGAAAGTGAAGGAGAAACTATTGGATATTGAGGTCCACTAACACACTCACTGGTAGGGGAAAGATGAGCATGGCTGTGATGCCACTGATGTCCCATCTACAGTGTCATCCGTGGATGGCGCTAAAACTTTTAAAATTAGTATTATTATTAAAAAACATATAGTTAGTCATTTGAATCAATCGTTCAATTTTGTTGTATCATTGTCTTGACTTAAATGCTAAATAGCAATACAGTAAGGTTAATAGGACAATTAGGTCAAAAGCCTTCCACAATTTCCCATATATTTCTCATTCTTTCATTTTGATAAGCTCACTATTCCTGAGCTACTAGAATAGTTTAGCGTTCATAGCTATGTCTGTTGTTTTTATGCCCATTCCTGGGTGCTTGGGTAATATTGCAAATGAATGATGGACTCTGTATTTTTGTTGTACTGTGGGAGAGTGGAAAAATGGTAAAGGTTTTCGAACTTGTATTTTATTTGTATAGCAGTTTAGATAAATAGGCATACATTCAAAGACTACTACTATCAAACATTACGATGAAACCACACCTGATCATGTTGGTATAATATATTAAATAAAGTTGAACTGTGTCTATTGGGTCGGGGGCCTGGGCGACCGCCCTGCTTGCCCATGGCTGTGGCCGGCCCTGAAATCCTTTTTGAATTGCTTACACATTGCAGAGTAGCGCTGACCTTGTGCTAATTCACTCCATGCCTGTCAGCATCACACCACGAGAATAAAGATATCAAAGACAGGGTGTGCTGAATATTATTAACTGTCGTTTAACACTTTAGCTAATGATCATTTAAATATGATACACTATGACTAATATAGGATTTCATAATTTTTAGCAATTCAATCTTGAATAACTCTTTTGGAATCGTTGAAAGGCCCTTGTGTCAAAGACATGATGGAGTAAACAAGCCTCCTTTGGGCTGGATCCTGACAGGATCTCGCTACTGCGCTGTTGTCGCTGTTCTCGCCTGTCTCTGTTGGGTCAAAAGTACCTTCCTGTGGTTGATACGCTGGACGCAAACAGTGAGTGGGTCTGTCCCCATGGTCTATATTTAGACTGGCTCACCACGGCAAGCGAAGGATCTGTCAAGTGCGGAGATGACACAAGGTTCTAGAGCCAGAGGTTTGGATGTGACATCTTGCTGTTCCCTGGATTCACTGGCAGCCAAACCACCCACCCTCCCCCCTCTCTTCCTCCCCCCCCCTTTCCCTCTTTTCCTCTTCCTCCCCCTCTCCCTCCCTCACTCCCTCTCACCCTCTCCCTGCCTCTCCCTCTCCCACTCCCCTTTCTCTCTCTCTCTCACTCTCACTCTCTCTCTCTCT
>JAVQIZ010196619.1:0-13145 GCA_036023535.2 Galaxias brevipinnis | reverse complement strand
TAGGGGATGTGCTGGTGCGTGCGGGCGTCCCGGTACTTCTTGGCCAGGCCGAAGTCGATGATGTACACCAGGTTGCCCTTCTTCCCCAGCCCCATCAGGAAGTTGTCTGGCTTCACGTCGCGGTGGATGAAGTTCTTGGAGTGAATGTACTCGATGCGGCTGATCTAGAAATGAGAAGAGAGGGGACAAACAAACGGGTTAGTATCGATGGCTTTGTGTCAACAGGTAGTTCATCCTATCATTGAGTACTAGCCATGATTCCTAGCTAATCAGCAAAAGTTTTGAAAGAGACAATTATAATACACAGTAGAAATTTTAAGAGAAAGCAAAAGATGGACACACAAAGAGAAGGACGTGAGTTACGACAAGGACAACCGGCCGGGTCAGTGATGACCTCACAGGCGTCTGTAGACAAAGGATGATGAAATACCCATACAGCGAATAGAGAGCGCCACTGACACAGCAGCAACAACTGACACAGCAGCAGCAGCAGCAGCAACAACAACAACAACAACAACAACAACAACAACAACAACAACAACAACAGCAGTAGGGGCAGAGCTTAGACAATAGCAAGGTGAATCAGTTCTGAACTAGAAGCAAGAGGGGAGCAAATAACAAAAAATGTAAAAAATCATCTCTGACGAAGCGTTGCAAAGCGTCAGTCCAGTGTAGGCTACATGAAAAACCAAAGTGTTGACTACAGTAGTCTGATTAAAGTATATATGATGACACAGTATGGAGGGGGGGGTTGTTATATGTCGAGCTGGTACCATCTGATCAGCCAGTAGCAGGACGGTCTTGAGGCTGAACTTTCGAGAGCAGAAGTTGAAGAGGTCCTCCAGACTGGGCCCAAGCAGCTCCATCACCATCACGTTGTAGTCTCCCTCTGCTCCACACCACTTTATAGATGGGATGCCCACTGGGGACAGGCAGAGGACACGATGTGTAATGAAGACATGTTGATTCACTTTCTCAGACGCTACCCATTGATTGTTTTATCTACCATTTCTTACATCGCTGACTCACAAGCAAGACACAGAAATACAGTAAATAATGAAACAAACAACACACTTATGAACGTTATCTGTTTTATTACAATTCAAAACAGGTCATAGTCCACATTCCATAACCTGTAACGACAACTCATGCTGTCATTTTTGGTGATCATCCGAGAACAGACCTCTTGGATATTTTCAGCCAGCCCAGGGTGCCAACTAGCTAAAGATCATATTCCTCTAATGCTCATTATGAATACGCTGAAACCTGCAAGTCATGCAGGACTAAACACTTGCCTGTGCTAATCATTTTTGACATTTACCATACGATCAATGCATATAAGAAAATATTTGTTAATCGGTCCAGCTGCCATTTTAAATTTTGCCGACAGCATGTGTAACTGACAGTGTGGTATGATTTTTTTGATGCTGTCAGTTTGCTGAATCTCATGAGTAAAATGGATTGTGGTCTTTACAGTTAATAAGCCTATTACACATTCTATGGCCGCTGAGCCTTCTGAACACAACACACACTGTGTTCGTGAGGCAGAATTTCAATGCAATTAGCTGACCAGTGTACGTCTAAGTACCAAAAAAAATATATAACCAAATTTAAGTAAATCAACACACCGCCAATTACTCCATACGTGTCACATAAAAACAGCCAACATGTCAACACATTGCTCAGCACCACTATTTCCTCTCTACTTACCTCCTCCCTGCATCATCTTGTAGAACTTGCTCTCGATGTGGAGCTGTGGGTGTTTGGTCTTCACACATTCCAGCTTAATGGCTACCTCCTCACCCGTCGCAATGTTGGCACCTGGGAGGACACACATACACAGAGTAAGCACTGGACAATCCAGAGTGTGTGTGTGTGTATAAAAAGGAAAATCCAGCTGGTTGCCCAGAGAAAGAAATTAAAGGATGGTTAAAGAAAAAGAAAGCGACAGTTGGGCGACGTCCGAAGTGGAAAGAATCTTCAGAGAAGGAGCCTACTGTATGAGACGCTACGACAGAGGAGTGGAAGGTCGTAGCCACTTACCAAGGTAAATGTCTCCAAAAGAGCCACTCCCTATCTTGCGTCCGAGCCGGTACTTATTCCCCACTCTCAGCTCCATGGCTTCAAAGGCTTTTCTGTATTGAAAATAAAAGAAAACAAAAAAAAAGAGACGTTTAGATAATAGCAATTACGATATTCGACACCGAGGGACCATTTCGGTTTAGCCTCTTCTTTATCTTGCCTCAGTCTGTCACTAATCCTGTCACCTTATCCAGCATTCAACCACACAGAGGCTGACATAACTGTTTACGGGTCAGGCAGATATTCAATCCCACTCATAAAAACACTTCCAGTTTAAAAGATGCTGATCTCACACGTGCTGACCATCAATTACAAATGGCCTAATAACTTAGATACACGATAGATTCTAGTTGATTAGAAGACAGCTGTCTGGGTTTCAGTGATACACTATTCCATTTGTAAAACACTGCCGTTAATCAGAGTGGGGGGTTTGGAAGGGTTGTTGGAGGATTCAGAAAAGGGAATGGAGAACATACAAAATTAGTAGTTTTTTAAAAGACAAAAAAAAAAAAAAAGTATTATCATTCCGCACTGTTGAGTTTGTGGCAGCATGGGTACTATGACTTGGCAGACACGAGGGAGAGGACGAGTGAGTCTTCTGAGCCAAACTGCACGTGACAATGAAGCAGGATCATCATTTATTTAGCACTCTCTCTCCACCACGCCACATTCTGTGCAGCCAGTCAGCCACTGCAATGGCACCACGCTCCACTCAGTGCTGGCCCTGCTGAGGCTAAAGCCACTCGCTCGTATGTGTGTCAAAGCCCCCGGAACCATTCTCTGCAATGAACTTTGGGGATACAAAAAAAAGATGTGCCGCAGGAGATATATCAGTCACATAATCATTTATAGAGGAGCTTCCTCGCCACCAATTTGGAAAGCCTAAGTAAAGAGTTATGCCCTTTATAGCTAGACAGGGCTGCCGTCTTCAATGTCGTTCAGCAACAGCAAGAAAGGCACTCTCTCTCAGTTGCTCAATGTTTCACTCGCTGCATGGTTAATCTAAAACTATTAGTAAAAAGGACTTTCCCATAAAAATCAAATTTAACAGTGACGATCTTATAAGATGTCAAAGCAGTCGTGCGTTAAAAGGTCTATAGGCTAGAACATCTTCAGAAATGTGGCACCAAGGTCCAGGGCCAATCATAATCTCCTACAACACACCGGCATGATAGTGTCTCATGACTTGACCATAGAAAATCTAAGAAAAACTAAAACATTCTCAGACTGACAGCCCCAGTTCAATCCACCCCAACAGTTCAGGCTTGGAAAAACAACAGTTTAGAAAACTGGCTTTAGCCTGCCTCTACTGTAGCTAATCCTTTAATGTGTGTGGGTAACATGAGACAGTATATACCTGTGTATTATGCAAAGGAAAAGCTTACTTAGATGTTAAAAAAACAGCCTGCAGTAGAGCTTATGTGACAGCTTACAAGCAACTGTACCAGTTATCGTCATGAAGCAGCAAATATTTGATTCCTACTTGCTAGTACTACACCTGTCAATTATATCTAACCTTGACTGGAATCGAAGCCACAACAAGTGTGCCATGAGCATAACAATAACAGTAAAACCAGAGTATTGAACCGTAGCCGAGAGACAGCTCAGGGCTGATGTGAAGGAACCAGCAGTATTAAGTTTCAAAGAGAGTTAGGTTTGCTCTTACAGCAAGGTCTCTCACATGCAGCAGTCAAACACCCATATTTATGGCTTAACATTCATCAAGAGAGCTCCAATATGAACCAATGACTAATTGTCTTTTAGGGAGCACTGACACATCATCCTATTATCACATGCTGGTAGTTCCTCTGCTCTTTCTATGACTTCATATGTCCCGGCAGCTATGAAATATTGTACTGAGTGAGTGAAGGTGCGATGTGTAAGGAGGCAGGACAGTAGTCTGATAAAAATAAAGAGAAAACGGTCACTCCTGGTGGGCTATTTTCACGATAAAAACAAAACGAAGTTGAATTAATCTATCAGAAATGTCAAACCACACACACATTTTTGCAGTAGGAAACGTTGTGAATTCTAGCTTCATAACAAAGGGATTAAAAAGAATCACCCAAGTTCATGAAGACAGAATCCTTAGTATTTGGGCATATAATCTATGCTAGGCTACATTAAATGGTTGAGGTTCTCTTTAAGAGATTCCAGTCAGCAAACCAAAGCTGAGACGATTTCACAATCACATGAAGACAGTTTCCCTTAGTTCCCACTGAGGGATTTAACAGTTATGATTAGACAAGTGTTTTGACAAACGTGAATCAAAGAAACACGTGTAATAATATGCAGCTTTCACATAATTGTTGGTTAATTTGATGAATTAACAGAAGGTTGGCTAAACCTAACCGTTCATAATACAGACTGGGATGAACGTCCAATACATCACTGATGTGCAGAACCAAAACTTTTTGGTTAGTTTAGAGCAAAACGGTTACAATTTAACAAAAATCACACTTCAATCAAGAGGTTGCCAGGGTATTGCTACAGTAACAATACCAGCTGTCTCTGTTAGCATTTAATGTGGCTACAGATGGTAGCTAGCGAACTAGCGCAAGATTATTAGCAACCTAGCTAGCGATTTAACAGAACCGTTAACACCAAGAGCTAATATAGTACATAAAAAGTATACAATTCTTAAAAGTAAAATGTAGTATTTAGGTAACTGCACCAATGCACTTGAGTATCTAAATAGCTAGCTAACCTTTTCACCAGTATCGATAGCCATCAATTCGCCCCCTCCCCCTCTTGTAGCTCTGAATACGAGTCTCTGGTTCGGCAGAATCCGACCCTCTTTCCCCCCTGGTTTCCCTGGTTCCCTGGGCCAGTACTCACTCGATATTATATTTATCAGAGAGCTGGTTTGGTGGAGATACTGATCCGGTAGTTGTCAGAACGACTAGAGCCTTGGCAGCGAAGGATGGGAGCGGATTCTGACGGCACTCATACCCCAATGTTTCGCTCTTGCGTCGGCTACACTCCCTGTTGATAGTCCCTGAGAAGCTTCAATACGAATGCCCGTTCGTCTCTACAAGGTTCTGCCTCCCCCTCTAGTTATTAGCAACGCTCCATTGACAACATAGATGATGTCACTCACAGGATGTACGAAATAAAAATACTAAAATACATGAAATATATTATCCCGAGTTGAATTTGTAGTTAAGTGATGGCATATGTTGTGCAAATATGTGTTTGGTCCTTGATATATTTTTGTAACTATTTCTTTATTTCTACATTTGTGTGCATTTTGTTAAGATGATTTTGGAGTCTGGAACGGCACAGGTTTAAGAGATGCATCAATTTATACATTAAAAGTTATTTTTAATTACACTGGGTTCAAGCAGAAGCATGAAATAAGTCAACTTTACAATTTATAAGCCCATGCTCACCAGCAGAAGTCAATGTGTGACCAATGATACTCTACTCTGTTAACAATTACTAGATTATTCTCATGAAGTATATTTACCTAATGCTTCAGGCAGTTGTAATTGCATCAGGTAAATCATTTCATAGGCACAGGTTCACTGGATGATGTGGCTTGTCAATTGGATTTGTTGGATAGACTGGAACAACCAGGAGGTGACAGATGGTTAGATTTACATACAACCAGCTTATAGGCCCTATTGAGGTGTTCCTACACAGGACAAAATGCTGTGAATGATAGCTTTTTTTAACAGGAAACCGTTTTTAATGGAACCGTGTGCACAATACAAATTATATCAATGACCACAGGACAAAATTAGAAGCCAATACTTTCATCTTTATTATTAATCTTGTTCTCTTTTGTTTAAATAAATTTTCCTTTGTAAAATCTCAAAACGAAAACACTGGAACAGGAGTGTTAAAGCCTGTCTTAATTTAAAACGAATACACAACAACAAAAACATAAAAACGTACGGTAACTCTTATTCTGCAACTGTAAACAACCCCCCTCCCCCACCCACCCACTCCACACAGTTTGATAAGATTTGGCATGTCCTTTTTCTCAACGCATATGCCTTCAACTCTTTGTGTCAATAAAATGTTCTATTTTTATTGCAGGTCGGACGATAAAAAAGACAGTCTGCTAAAAAACGCACAACGTAAAATGAGAAAAAAGAAAACAAACAAAGCATTAGTGCCAATATTTCTTGAACACACAGTCAGCAGTATACGAATGCACTCAAAGTATTTTTGTATAGACCTTCCATAGTAAGCAGCCTCGCTCACACTGACAGGCAGTAACATGCGCACATACATTATCTTCACATTCTCACACACAAACGGCGGCGGTTTTATTTACTAACTTGGTCTCATACTCACTCACACAAACAATCACATACTGCAAGTCCTCTTAACAGTACCCCACACTCAGAAATGCAACATAGCCTCACACTGCCATATATTCAACAATTATCACTGTAACAGTAACAAACGTGATTGAGAGAGAATGTGAGAGAAAGGAAGAAATAGACTGTGTGAGAGTGTGTATGTGTGTGTGTGTGACACAACAGTAGGAGGTCAGCATTTAGAAAAAAAACAATGACAATTTGAAATTTTCCCACTGTTCAAAAAAGAAAAAAAAGGACAAAACCAACCATACATACAAACAAAACAGAAAAAATACA
This sequence comes from Galaxias brevipinnis, assembly GCA_036023535.2. Classification (NCBI taxonomy): domain Eukaryota; kingdom Metazoa; phylum Chordata; class Actinopteri; order Galaxiiformes; family Galaxiidae; genus Galaxias; species Galaxias brevipinnis. The sequence goes on along the minus strand of JAVQIZ010196619.1, from coordinate 6,453 downwards.
ACTACATTTTAACATACACAGTAAGATACAGTTCTGTCATCAATCAGAGAAGTGTGTTTGCATGTGTTTGGATTCAGTCTCCGTTTTTAAGTGACACAATGGAAACTGCACGTTCAGCCCACATCACAAAGTAGTTTTTCTTTTAAGTACTCTTTAAATGATGCAGGTAATGCTGTTTACAGTGCCCGACGTCCTAAAGGCTCCTCTGTATTTGGTGTGTGCATGTGTATATAAATCTGTCCCCTATAGTACTAAGCACAATGCAATCCAGTCATAGTCAGGCTTTTAGACTGACTGACTTTTCATTCTTTTCAGGTTCAAGTCTAAGCAGTTGAAATCTTCATCTGTGGAAAAAGGCCTTTTACACATCTAACAGTCCCTGCATTGGTTTATATAATAGCTTAAGTCTGGCCATGAGAATGTGTGTAAGCATGTCTCACATTTCTGCATATGTGTGTGTATGTGTGTGTGTCTTTGTGTGAGAGAGTGAGTGAGTGTGAGTGTACATGAAGTGTGTGTATGTCTTTAGTATGTGTTTCCCAGTGTATGCTGCTGTGTCAGTGTGTCTAAACATATACTAATGACGAGGAGTGAGCCTATCAGATGGAATCAGCCCCTCCCCCCAGCAGGTCGCCAGGCAACAAGGCGGCAGGACTGTCCAATTGGTGCCTGTCCTCCATTTGGGGTGCACCCCACAAGCTGCTGCTGGGGTACCCAGGAGTCACACCCCCCCAGAGACCAGACCTCCCAGACTCCGACCCTACTACAACTCCACTTATCCCACCTCCACCTCCAACACTCTCCCCAGCCCCATTGGTGCTCCACTGGGCGAAAACTCCCAGACCAGGTCCCTGGGCTGAAGAAGAGTCCGGGGAGTTTCCTGTACCGTCCAGGCTCTGCCAGCCGGAGCTGGAAGATCCCACACTACCTAGAACCCCTCCTCCTCCTCCTCCTCCACCTCCACCATTTCCACCGGTAGACGCTCCCCCTCCTGCACCAGCACGCTCGCTCCCTGGAGAGCTGCCTCCACTGCCATCCACGGCTGTGCCAGATCCTGACGTTCCCTGGGCCACGCCCGCTGACGCTCCCACTGGGCTGACCCCATCCGCTCCTCCAGCCTGGGAATGTGCAAAATAGCGAGCAACTTCTTCCTCGCTAACAAACTCTGCCAGGATTGTGGTGTTGCCCAAAACACACCTATAACGATGAGAGAAAAAATCATTTATAAAACATTTGAATACATGGAAGCTTGTGTGGTGAGTATAAAGAAATCTAAATGACTGAAGAGAAATTATCATCTAACAAACAGCTAAAGCTGTGTAGTCTCATCAAACAAACAGATATAACTGTGTAATCTCATCCACTTATCTAAGTTCTTAAAAAGAGTGTTACTTTGCCAACCAGATCTGTTTTGTCATGAACGTACATGTGCAATGCACCCTGGGCCTTTGCTGCTTCCTGTCGGCTGCTGTAGCGAATCAAAGCGCTGCCCTGGGTCAAGCCAAGGTGAAAGGTCAACAGTGGACCGTGCTGCATGCAGATAGTTCTCAATGTGGAGCCATCGATCTGGAGAGGCACAGAAAGATGAAGGATAGTTGATGTTAAGGGTATGGGAATAATAAATAAAAGAGGCTTTTCTTGTTTGAACACGTGTTTGTGTTTTTGTATGTGGTTGGACACATTTTTACTCTGTGACACCATCTGTACTGTCAAGCAATGTACATATGGCAAAGTCAACAAGGTGTGTGAGTGTTAACTTGAAAGTGCACGACTGTAAAATATTTGTATTTCTTTGATAAGGATACTATATATGCTTAAATATTATTCAAGTAGATTTTCCGACTGTCATTCATGCAATCTTTAATTGAATAAATGGATCACCCAACTTCACAATCCAATTATAGCCGGGTCATGCATGATATCCTTCCCATTTACATAAGATACACCAAAGGGGAATGCTGATGAACAAGAACAGCAGTATAGTATCTTTACATTGAAATCCCAGCAAGTCTATCTGGGTAGCCATTTCCTTTTTATAACTGCCATTAATTCTGCTTTGACGATATGTCAGGAAAAATGTAGATTCCTGAATTGCCCATACAGCACGTTCCCCTGTGATTGGCATCTCTTTAACCTACTGCTGTTTCTCTGCAGAAACACAGCATAGGTCTAATGGGGACTCTATCCTTGACAACTGTTTAAGTATTTTCCTCCTCCATTTTCTATAACCATAATTACTTTACACTGTCTGCCCCTTACACACACTTTCCCTTCCCATGTCCCCCCTTTTACATACCTGTGGGGTCAGGTTGCTGAGCAACAGCCAGCAGCTTCCTCTGGAGGCTGCACCATCACTCCATGCTGAGCCTACAGAGTGGAAAGAAACGATAAAACAACCAAAGAACATAGAAAAGTAAGAGTTACTTTGCAATAAGACAAAAAAAAGTACTAAAAGCAGCTTAGCAATGATTTTTTTTTTATCTTATATATCAGCTGCTATATAAATTATGTATAAGCATGTTGGGCAGAGAAATTGTTTAATACTTGAAAAGTAAATGAAAAGTAGTACCTGGCCCAAATCTTGAGTCTTGACTAGCCCCACCTCCTCCCCAGCCCCTGGCCGACCGTGGTCCTCCACTGCCCCATGGAGAGGGTGCTGCCTGCTTCTGACTGGTGAGGCCTGGAGGAGGGCGTGGCAGCTGAGAGCTGTTGCGATTGGTCTTCCACGGCTTGTTGTGTCCAATGGGCTCAGGGGGCCAGCTGGGTTTGTACTCTGAGTACTTTCCTGAACAGGAAACGAGGGAGGGGAAAGGAGAGGGGGTTTTAAGAAACAGAACCAAAAATATCAGGGGAGGGAAAAATACACGTATATCAAGAGTCCATCTCAGGACTTACAAACTAGCAGCAGATACCATATACAGACAAGATCAAGATAAGGAAGAGGAAAAGAGAGCGAAAGGGAGAAAGATAAGAAAAAAAACTCATGGGACTGTAAAAAAATAAAAACAAAAAACCCAGCGAGTGGGAAAATAAGATAAGAGAGTAAAAAGCTTAAATTACCTGTGCTGTGTGCATTGCCGAGGGGGCTGTCTGAGGCACTGTAGGGCCAGGCACCAGGTGAAGGCAGCGAGGTGTTGAGGGAGGGGTTTGGCCCTGCATCAAGAGATAGCATGATGTGATGAGACATGTAGAAATATTTTAAACGGCAAAAGGCCCATTGATTTTTTTTTTCTCTTCGAGAGAAAATAATAAACTGCAAATTTAAGGACTTTAAGGCTCTATTGCCAAATACAAAATGTTTATCTTGAGCTCTGAGATCTCTGAATTAAGTTGTATATATATATACAGTATATCTCTGAAATAATCTGGAGAAGATACGTTAATAGTAAAGATACAATCTGTTTTTTTCAAACAAAGTTTGTCGGTTTCAACTAGAGTGGCCTGTACCGGTGTTGTCTCGCAGTAACTGGTGGTCGGAGTCGTTTAGGCTGGGGGGTCCAGGGGAGCCCAGCACACTGCCAGGGGTCATGTAGGGGTCAGACTCAGGGTCAGCGCTCTGGATCCCTTTCCAGGGTACGCCGGGCTGGAATTCTGTTTGAATGAAAAGACACAAAATATATATATACGATTAGAGACATACTGCGAAAACGGGGACAAATATTTCCGCGAATTCCATTGAGGAAAGGAATCGTAAGGACAGAGTGATTTCACATTCAGTTTTATCCCAGGTCACCAAAGTCGACCAAGAGAAAACACTAAATAAATCTCACTGACTATTTGACACTGGTTTTCTGTCCAATGGCTATGTGCATACTGTCAGGAACGCAGGTAATAAGAGCTGGGTTACAGCTGATGTAACTAAAACGGGAACATGCCTGGAAGAGTTGGCTGGTATACTGTGTCAAGACTGTTTCATAATCACAGCGTGAACTTACACATCATCACCTGGTGTTCAGGCGATTCATAAGTGGAAACATTTAGATTTTTGTTGTTGTTAACTACTTGAATAAAAAGTTACATAGTACATATTCATTATTTCCAATGTTGTTTCCCTGCGAAAGCACAAGTACACTTTAAACTAAGTATGTTGAAAGCTTAATGGCATTGACACCAATCTTTGAGAAAACCCATAGTTTACCTGGGGGCCAACTGGACGCGCCCATCTTTGTAGCCATTTTGTTCCCGGGCGTCCGGTGCCAGTTATCCATGGCCCCTGGAGGTGGCATTCCCAATCCATCGCCACCAAGCATCTCGTACTGGGAGTATGGGGAACCTCCTCTCGCCTTCATTGGGTTTGGTAAAGGGCCTAGAGGGTGGGAAGCAGCACACAATCAGAGGAGATTGAACATATTGTCATGAATATGTTTTTTAACCCGAATTTCCTGCGGGTTGGCTCATTATGAATGCACAGTGAATCAGATGAATAAAAATCATGCTAGCCGTAAAAAGCAGCAGGGTGGTTTTATTAGTGATATGTTGAAATGTTGTAGGTTTTTAAACTCATAGCCCAATGATATGACACTAGGTGGATTCGATAACTACAGAGTAAAGGGGGCAGCAGAGCGAATCTTAACTTCAGGATTAAAAAAATATACAACAAATGAATAAACAAACACCAAGCTTGTGTCCTCACCATTTTTGTGAAGGGCTGTGTCTGGAGGAGAAGGTGCCGGAGAATGTCCCTCCATCATCCATTTAAAGCGAGATTGCTGTCCTGCATCTTTAATGCCTCCCATGCCACCCATCAGGGATCCCAGATCCATCCCAGAGAGGTTACTGCCAGGTGCAAGCCCTGAAAAACAAAAAACAACAACAACAAAAAAAGATAAACAAAAAGATCAGATTACGTTTGCCCTTATTTCAATTCAATAGTTTTTGGGGCTTTCTGGAAAAATAAATACAAATACATGGCTGCAATATTGTGAGACTGCGTGTAACCTCCCTCACAAGAAACCTTGCAAAGCCAAGGGGAAAAGTCAATAAAATGAAGTTCTAACAGTGATACACAAGACACCGTTTTTCTTAAGTTAACTATACAACAAATACAATTAACTGACGTTTTTTCAGGTTGATCTGGTAATAAGTGCGAAGAGAATACCAAACACTATATACCAAGATAGGTTTGCAATGTATTTGTGTTTTAACCTGACAAGAGTAAACCTCTGTGTTGCAGAGAGAGTTGATAACTAAAATTCATCATTTGCATAGCATATTGTATGTTTGACAAAAATAATCGTACGATTTGGACACACGTTTGTTCTGCCAAATTAAATTCTTCACAAATGTTTTTTAATCTCTTTTTCTCTTTAGACTTCCCCCCCATATGTCACTCTGATTATTGTACTAACCCGAGTACATCCCCTGCATTTTGGCATGAAGGTCAGCCATGGGTCCTCCCATTCCAGGGTGTGGTAGAGCATCTCCCATGGGCTGTTTGGATGAGCCACCCCCTAAGTGAGAGGGGGACAATTTGGAGCTCCCTCCTCCACCTCCTCCTCCACCTTGTTGATGCCTTTGCTGGTGCAGGATCGCCATGATCCTTGCCAACTGGAGAAACAAACGAGATCACGAAAAAAGATTAAATAAAGGCGCTCAAATAATCTGGAGATGTTGTCACAAGGACATGGCAGATCCTCCACAGATGGTCAACTAGTCATCCACAAAGTCAGAACTTTTGTGATCGAGCATTCTCCGGGGCAGCACCCAAATGACAGAATGATCCTACCAAAACATTTTATTAATCAATATCACTTTGTCTGCAACATCTTGACTGCCTTAATTTAATTCATATGTAAAATGTATGGTTAATATGTCATTAGAGTAAAATAGACAGGTCACCCCACAGTCACGACAGCGGGCATTATCTGAGCTCCCCACGATGTGAGGTTAATAGGATCCAGATAAATGATTAAAACACCAATAAAATATTCATAATCAAGTCGCTATCACTTACTAAGGGGGCTCATAATATTTTCAAAGAAGATATATTGGTACAGGGAACAATTGCCAGAAAAGTCAGCAAAAAGTAATTAATTAGTTTGCAAAAACAAGTCACTTGAGGATATGGTCTGCCACGTTTGGCAGCAAAGGCTCCAATGATAATACTCACAGATAAATTAACACAAAAGTGTGATAAATATATTTTTTTGGGGGCTAATATTTGAGAATGTCTAGTGAAACAGGTATAAGTTGGCTACCTGCTGTGGGTCTGGCTGCTGCCTCAAAGGCTGGGGCTGAGGAAACTTCCTCTGATTCTGCAGGAGCTGCTGCTGTTGCTGCTGCTGTTGCTGCTGCTGGAGCAGGAGCTGACAAGCCTGGGGGAAGGAGAAGGGAGTGTGGAGAGAGAGAGAGAGAGAGAGAGAGAGAGAGAGAGAGAGAGAGAGAGAGAGAGAGAGAGAGAGAGAGAGAGAGAGAGGGGGAGAACTAGGTTAGATTAACAAAGGACACACTCAC
>JAVQIZ010196608.1:0-11707 GCA_036023535.2 Galaxias brevipinnis | reverse complement strand
CGCTGCCCCCCCCCCCCCCTGAAAATAGATTGCCTCAGCTGCTGTCGGACCACTTCCATGATTGGGCTGTCCCCAGCCCCTCCTGAGAGGCGGGGTGGATCGGCTCCGGGCTGAGGGCCTTTATCCGACCTGGGGGTTTGGACAGAGCGGAGTGGACACAAGCAGCAGAGGAGGGTCGTTCCCACGTCGCTGTCACTGCTAATCTGTTCTCCCAACATCTCCCTAACCCGAGCACTTGAACCTTCAACCACTTCATATACGCTGTGATAAACCGTGGGCTCGCTCTCTCTCTCTCTCTCTCTGTCTCCTCCCGTTCCCCCACCAGACCCCCTCCGTCGGCTGCCTCTTCAGGGTGCTGCCGTGAGTGTCGTGCGCCCCTGCTCCCAGTGCGCTCGCTGAAGCGTAGGGCCCTTTAAGAATGAAGCCCATTGAATAGCCTGCCCCCAGATGCTGGCCACAACCACTCCTTCAGGCTATTATGGGGAGAGACAGAACGAGGGAAGAGAGATGGGGATCTTATAGCCTATTATTATCAGGCTACAGTAAATAGGTTGAAAGGGGCATTCTGAACTACTGACCTCAGAAATGTCCACGGTACGATTGTTGATTGGGATTCATGTTGCATTTCAAAGTGTTGTTTTGCCCTTTCTGAGATTATTCAGGTAAAGTGTAGTTTGATGCATCTAAGGGAAAAAAAGAATGATCAACATTGGAACATACAAGAATGACTATCTCTCTTGCCTCAATGCAAACTAATCTTACTTCATCAATAAACTCATGCTATTCTTTCCTCCAGAACAAAAACAGCAAGACACCTGTGGTTTGTTTTTTATTCGTGAAACTCGCCAACCAGCCCAGCTGTGTTCATGCAGTGTGGCGTCAGAGTGATAAACCCACCCCCTGTTTTTGCCTGCTACGTCGACCATCTCAGACGGTCAGGTGCAACGAAGCGGTCCTAAAGCCGTGCAGAACAGGAAAGCAGCAATGGAGGGGAATGGAACACAGCATTCCATGCAAGCCCTGTCTGGAGAACTCCGCTCCTGTTTGTAAACACCTTCTTCTGGTGTAGACAGAAAATGGGTGCACAAGACTTAGGAGGAGATATTTCATGGAAATGAGAGGTTGAATAAATATCTTTGTAAAAATAGTTCCTTAGTATCTTTATTTCAGGTGCGGAGAGAGAAAATTAAGGGCTGTTGTTTGTTTGCTTGGACTGACGGAAAGTGCCCACTAATTGACCATAAGCTCACAATTTTAAATCTAATTTAAGCCCAAGGGACAAATCAGAAATATGTCAGGTGAGACAGAGAAAGGGAGAGAAAGAAACAAGAGATTGTGAGTGAAAGCAGAGGGAAAAGTACAAATGTTTTGTATATTACATGTTGAATGCAGGGAAACCAAACCAGGCATATCACCATCCATGTTTGTGCCTCACGGGCACCTCTGTCGCTTGGCTCATTAAAATATCTTTATTTCCTTTTTTTTTCAATCTTCTAATCTTTTTGTCAAGGCCTAAATTTGTATTTGTATTGTTTAGTTTATTATAATGTGGAAATTCCCCATTAATGGAATGTATCACAGTAAATGGGGCAGCTTTAGCCTATTTGGCTAGTTTCTATCCGTGTTAAAACAGACAGCTACGCTGACAAATTAGTATGGAAATGCACATTTAATATTATTAAAAAAGTTATATCTTTAGAAGCTTGAGAGTTTTACAGAAGCATACAAATAATGTGATTTATTTATATACTGCCCTAAACTGCACTGTCACAGCCCTCTTCTTAATCTTTGCCAATCTGTAGATTGGTCTGACATTGCAGATTGTGTGAGCAGCTAAACTCTTTTATCTCATTTCAAGGTTTAGACTGCGGTCCCAAGCCCTATGCATAATATTTGACAGCATACCACATGTAATCCTAATGATACTGAGCCTAAAGCTGATGCTAATCCAAGGCCTTGGGTTTATAATTGTTGGAGACTCCAAATGATTATCAAATGAGAGAGATACTGAGTGCATTAGAAGACAAACCTTTGGCTTAATAAATGCTGAAGGCTAGAGCTGACATCTGGTGGTGAAAGAGAAACACCACTCAGGTCATTTTACATTATGCGTCTTCTACATGATTGTGAGAAAATGACCAAGCAAGATTTTTTAGTTAAAGGATGCTATTTAGGTAACTTAGGTAACCCACCTGTATACAGTGTTAAGGTTTTTTTTTATGGAAAAAATTACACAATGCTAGCGTTTTCTGCCTGCAATTGTTTGTCATTGAAGCAGCCATTACATGGGCTATTCTGTTGTATGAGAGAAAGTTGTTTGCTTATACTGTCTAAGACCATCTTATACTATCAAAGAGCAGTTATTATTGCATTTGCTTTCAGTGTCACCTCCAAGATATAATAGGGGCACTATTATAGATTAATAAAAGCATGTGACTTTGCAAAAATATATTGCACTGATAAATTTTTTTATCCAGAAACAGACATTCCCCATATATCGGACTGACAAATATGAAATTAAAGGGTTGTCGATGGCCAAGTGTATTAAACAAAACAGATATGTAGCAGCTGCCCTATCAAGAGATGCTATGGCATTATCTTTTGGCCGGTACACTCTTTTTGGCAGTTTATGGAACAAATTAGCACAATGTTAAACATGTGAAAGTCAGGAGACCACCAAGAACTGCTACGCTGGCTCCATCTAGTGAAACAACATAGCCCCAATTAGCCATAATCTAAAACGATTTATTTTGATCTGCTAATTTTCATTCCAATTATTCCTTTCTTTCAACTAAAAGACGGTCATACTTATTTAGTCTGTTGAAATTTGTAGCCCATGTGTTAGATAGGGGCAGAGAAGTTGGCCCACAAAGACACCCGCTTTGACACAGGCTGTTCGGACTCAGGTGTTGATGCCTGGAGTGTGAGGGGCCCAGGTGGCAGAGGAAATGGAGGAAAGGAGAAGTGTTGACAGCTGGGGTTCACCTCCGCACCTTCAGCTGTTTGTGGTCATCACCCGGTACTTACAGGCAGACTCATGTAGGCAGACTTCATTAACCAATTACCAATGTTGGTCTGACGGACACCAGGCCTGACAACGCGTGACTTCTCTGACATACAGTTACAGGTCGAACACTGGGGTCAGGGCTAGAAGAATAATGAGAGAAAAAACAATAAGTTGGAAACAACAAGATGGAGGATCCATAAACAAGCCACCATGGGCTTGTGCCTGGCTGGCTATCAGACATGTCCGTAAATATTCAAAGTATGTCCACGGCTTAAATAAACCATCTCACAATCTCACAACCCTTGATCAAAGTACGAAATAAAGGATTCCCTTGTTTGTCTTATTGACACTTATAATATATTATGTGTATTTGATATCATTCATATGTTTGTTATGCTTTAATCCGAGCATTTAGACAATGTGTAAATGTTCAGTGGTGTTAGAAAGCTGCATCAGACTGTTTCACAGCAAGCAATAGATCTCGCTTGGGCACCTCAAATCCTCTCTGAAACACACCAATAGAAAACCTCTGCCCTTTGGTCAGGATTTACCGTAGCCAAACGACCTGTATGATTTTATTGAGAAGAAGACATTGAGAAATAGTTTCTGTACAGTGCATAGCACATGAAAGTACCTTCTGGCACTTGTTTTCAACGTGGTCTTTGACCTGTTAGCGTCACAGTGTACTTTAATGAGGAATAGTCATCAGGTGGAGACCACACCGTGTGAGAGGTGACCCTGTCTGTCACTAGGGGACACCTGGTCTCTCTATAAGTGACAGAATCCATCTCATCCAGAGGGTTCTGCTGGACAATTGCCCAATCTAGACACAGTGACTGCGTTCCTCATACCGTACGTATACCACGTATACCTTTTGCAGTGTTTCACATTATTTGATCAAATAGAGACTGGAATTGCATCTGACGGTTGCACAACTTGTAGCAGCGCGTGTGGTGTCGTCGGGACCCAGTGACCAAATATGTGCATGCCAGTGTGGTGTCTACTGCTTCTCTTACTGTGCCCAGGAAGCCTGGAAATGGTGTTGGACAAAACCATTCAGTCAAGGTAAGTGTAGTGTTCGGCCTCTTCTACATGTTTTATTGGTTTCATTGTTTGCCGCGTTGATTCATATTACTATCGTTATTTCTAGGGAAAACGTGCCTCTATGGAATGAACTCACATTGACTGTTTGTTGTGCTCTCACTCACCAGCTCCATCTTTTACAGGTGGCATTCATTTGAGTTGGGGGAGGAACAGAACATCCTCAAAAACCTCAAAAGGCACTCGGATGGGACGTTCAGCAGTGACTTAACACACCACCTGGATAAGATGAAGGCTAAAGACTTTGTACAGTGGCTCGCTAGTACCAAGCGTAAAGCGTGAGTTATGACACATGAAATGCACACTAAGATTATGCTTTTGGGAAGGGTCAGGGAAATGCAGAAATGTAAATGCTTATTTTTTGGGGGGAATCACAAAGCATTATATGGGAGTAATATCCCTTATTTCTCTTTTGCATGCAGATGTATTCGGGACCTCATCCAATTAGAGGAAGAGTGAGTCACAGGAGCCAAATGGCGAACAGTCACAGCACTCAAAGAGCAACAAACTATGTCGTATCGCTGAAAGAAAGAAGGTTAATTCAAGAAGAGTGTCCAAACAATCATGTGAATGAGAACTTAACAAAACAAAACACTTGAATGTGAATGTGTGAATTTCTTTTTAGATCATTTGAATTTTAAACTCCATAGGTCTACTGGAACTGATTTAGAGCAAGTGTCAGTTTTACAAATACCTGGGAATTTGGCTTGATGATGCTTTAACTTAAAAAGGTCATACTGATAAACATCAAGGTGCAGTTAAATCTTTACTGTGACAAGTCTTTATTTACTAGCTCAGTAAGAAGCACTTTAGTTCAAAACTCACTACTTTCTATTTTCAATTATGTTGATGTTGATGATAAATCTGCCTTTATATTGGTTCTAGCTAAATTTGATTCTTTGTACCACTCTGTAAAATGATTAGTCACCGATGCACCATTTCATACTCATTCATCACTGTCAACTTCACACCTCGGTAGGCTGCCATCCTTACGCAACAGCCGCTTGGCTCATTGATTTAGATTGATATATAAAGCAATAGTTGGAAAAACCCCTCTCTATTTACAGTGCCTGTTGATCAGAGCAGTACCTTATAATTTCAGAGAACATTCTATTATTACTCTAGCTTTTCCAAGAGTGTCTACACTGTTGGCCGTAACTCATTTCAGTATGCATCAGCCCATGATTGAAACAATTTGCCACACATGCTTAAATTGTCCAATGTTTTTTCTCACATTGTTTTTACTCATCAGCTTGATTTATTGTTGATTGACGCTTGTGCTTGATCTTAAGAATCATTTTGCTAAATGTCTGTCCTTTGTAGTTGTGTTTGCATTGTTTGTCATGCTGTCGGCCACTTGGCCATGTCACCACTGCAAAATAAAACTTGTTCGCAGTTGACCCACAAGGTTAAATAAAGATTAATATTATAATAATAATAATATAATAATTTATCAGCTTAATTAGAAACACATTTGTTTGTGTTCATATTACTGGTGCCAGTATCTCAATATGTACTGTAAATTGTACTGCAAGTGTTATCTGGTCTTTCAATCATGTACGTTGTTTTATCAGGGCATCACCATGTCTCCTGCTTAAAGCAAGAGAGCCTTTTGTTAGTCAAGGTGATAAAAGATTCAGAAAACTAACTATTTATTTTATCTACAAAACCCGAGTGCCTTGGTTTTGTTTAGAGTTGCCGACAGCTTCTTCAGAGTTGAATGTCAAGTCATAGTTCCATGAATATACAGTAAAGATCTATCTTCTATAAGTAGCTCCACCATGCATATGTATATTAATCATTCTTCCCTTAGTAACAATTAAACAGATGCAGTGCAATAAACTGACAGGAGAATGCACAGAATTTACTTGAGCCATACTCATGTTTTTATCTTTGTTTTCAGAATGGCTCTCATAAGAGCAAATGCCACACGATGATATTTAATAATATATACTTCATTACATACTGCACACAGTCTGTAAGGGAAGAGGTTAGGTTTTTATTATATCAAACTCAAAAAGGCACGCTCGTTGCCACGTCTACTATTTTCTTCAGAACATACAGGAGAAATGGAAGGACGGAAGCTAGTGATGCACTAACATGGAATAAAGGCAAAGTGACCGATAGGGGGCGCAAATGGTCAATAAAACGCCAGCATCAGACCAAGAAACTGCATCTTACGGTCGTGTTGGAAAGGAAATCAGCACAAAAAAATGCGTGGGTGCAAAGGCATCTGTTTCGCAATCCCACTGATATGTCAACTGTCTCAGTTAATATTACAGTTCATGCTAATAACACAACATATCCATATTTACTTTGCAAAAAGGAATTGCGTGCTGGGGGGTTATCTGGTGTCAATTATCAATTGAATTGAATGATCTACTAAGGGAGGGGGCTGGTGGAAAGGGAGGTTGTGTGTGTGAGGAGGGGGCTACAGCTCCATCTTTGCATCTCATTCTCCTCCCATTGAGAAATATCTGAGCAGTGAGGGTGAAGCTTTGGAGGGGATGGTGTAATGGCTGTGGGTGGAGAAGGTGTACTTGGCAGCTGGCCACTGCTACGAAGCCCCCCCCTCACCCTGAGTCCTCCCTGCATGGGCAGGCTCTCTGGGGAGAGGGAGGCTGGCGGATGAAGCCGGGAAAGAGGGATGGCTAACAGTGCTCAAACACAACCCGGTTTCCACAATTTGGGAGCACAAGCAGCTGCTTTGTGGGGGAATCCATCAAAGTAGAACAGGAGGTGGGGGTTTAGTTGCTGTGGCTGTCTACGAATTGGGTCAAGCTTTGTGAGACTCCCCTACTCACACATCTTCGTGGTGGGGCGTCGCTCACCTAAGAAGCCCTGCCCCTCGCCTGCGATCCAAACTTAACACAGTGGCCCGTCGCCCACAGTCTGTTACCAGCCCTATGGACCGCTGCCAAAACGATGACAACAAGGCTTCAAACGGGACTACACCCTGACGTTTCTGTCACGAAGCAAAAAAGGGTGGGCTGTAGATGTCAAATCTAGCTACTGTGGTTACATGTCGTTATTTGGGTTTGGGGTGCGTACTGTGCTGGCGGTGTTTCTCCCAGTGCTGAGAACGGGTGCAGGCTGACACAGGCACTGGGCCAAACTGGGAGTGTGCTGCTGACTCAGCCTCGACTGCTGCATTAATTTATCTGCACTGCAGTGCTCCACCGCTCCCTCCCCCTCTCTTTTCCTCTCCCTCTCCCCGCCTCACGTCACCCACCGCCATCCCAAGCAAAGGGAGATTGACAAAAAGGAGACAGTCAAGAAATGATAAGGACCAGGTCCCGCAAACATGATTGGCGGGATGAATGGAGGAGGTCGAGAAAAAGGCATTTAATATAAAAACCCTGAGAGACAAGACGAGAGGGGAGGCAGCGGAGGAGGAAGGGTAGGAGGAGAGAGCAAGCAGCCCATGTGACTCGGGAAGAGAGCAAGGGAGAGAAAATTCTGTGATGGTGAAAAAGGGGAGAGGAGGGTGAGGGATAGGGAGGAGCTATAAGGGGAGCCTGTGCAGTGAGGAGAGTGAGGACCGTTTTAGATCAGGTTCTGACACTGCCATCGCCTCTTTTTAGGGAAGGACTTCTGGATCTCCCCGCAACAGCCAAGGAGAGAAACCCCGATCTATGTTTTCCATTGCATCCAACCCAAACCCTTCTAAGTTCTGAGGTTGTGAAGTGTGGTTGTGGTAGCATACCCTTGGGCTATGTACTTTAGAGTTTGCCCCAATGAAAAGGCTCACTGTACAGATGGACTGCATAATACAATGATGCTTTGGTGGTCTATCTTATGGCTGGAAGGGGAATGTTAACAGACATTTGAACCCATTCTATGAGGCTATGTATCTATTTAAAACCCTGCCATTTAGACTGAGTAACCACTAACACACAGCTTCATTTCATGATTTTTCTTGTATTTCCCTATATATGTACTGAAATGAATACAAAAGTTGCTAATCCAGAACAATTGCAAAAAGAAATTACACCAGACTGTGAATTAACAAAACGGGAATATATGCTCTCACAGTATGTCAACTGTGTAACATTAATGTTTTTAATTTAACAAAGAGACACAATCGGTAACTGGAAGGCTGCTTTATTGGTAATAAAAAGGTTCGTGCTCAAATGAAGACAATCTTTCATAAGTTCTTACTAAGAGTCCAAGTGGATGTGCAACACACCATCATTGTTCTGTCTATCTTTTTTTTTCATGGTGTAAAATTATAATAACAGTTCGAAAAAGCACTTCAGCAAAAATTAAAAAAAGCCTTTGATAAACCATGCTAAAAATGACTCCCATAATTAATTATTGATACAAAAATAAATTTCAGATGGAAAGAACAGAAATATAGAAGGCAAGCTGCTTTTTCACAAGCTTAATGGGTGACACACACACAAAGCACAAAGCACAGAACATTTGAGTTAGCCGTGGCAATGTCACACTGAGTATCTACATAAAGGGGGGTGTCTGGATGATCCTCAGGCAGTATTTCAGACTCCTTGTGTCGGACCCTCAGTCCCTGATTAAGGTTGTGCTCCGTATCATCCCCTCCACCCCCCATCTTCCACAGTTTGAGAACATTTAGTGTGGCATTGTTGTTCAAATTCACAGAAAAAGCTGAAAAAAGGCACATGCCATTGAGTGTAACAACACACCATTCAACGAAAATGTGATGACAGAAACCGATATATTGTCATGAGAGTGTTGAACTGTAGCGGGACCGATGTGCATATTGGGTTAGCTTGGCTGGGTTCCATGTTCAGCGGATGAGGCAGCCACACCACCGACTTCGTCTTGGGATAAATCACTTGTAACATGGTGAGTCAGGAGACTCTGTGGACGTGTTTGTGTTTTTAATGTTCAGTGCAGGTGGAAGGTAT
The DNA here is from genome assembly GCA_036023535.2 of Galaxias brevipinnis. Classification (NCBI taxonomy): domain Eukaryota; kingdom Metazoa; phylum Chordata; class Actinopteri; order Galaxiiformes; family Galaxiidae; genus Galaxias; species Galaxias brevipinnis. Next base: position 2,710 of record JAVQIZ010196608.1, on the reverse strand, counting down.
GACAATTTAGCAAGTGAGAAATGTGTTTGTAGCATATGTTGTTCACTATAATCAAGCTACAATCCATTGCAGCTCCAGTAACATTGCAAATTAGCTATTTCTCAACACAAAAGGTGCTGGACCAACCAGTTTTAGACATCCATTGAACGTGTTGCACATAACCAAATGTGACAAATAGTGTTTTTCTGCATAATGTATATACACATAGACATATATATGTATACATATATATCTCTTTTGTATTATATAATATCTATATTTCATTCAATTCCCGTCAACAAAGTGAAAAGTGTCTCAAAAAATCCAAAAGGTAACAAATGTGACAAAAGGGCATAGCTGGAAGCCATTCTATATTATTGTTATTATTCATTTTAGATTATTAGAAGTAACTTTTTAAAACTCGTATTTACAAAAAAACACAACAAAGCATGCCAATAAAATAAAATAGTATGATACAGTATTTATAGTTTCTCTCAAAAAGTTCATCCTTTTTTAGCAATTGTGCCATTTGCATCGTAGTCTGTACACATACAGGTACTTGTTTTCATTTCATGTGTTTTTTTCTCCACGCGTGAATGCATCATTCTGAAAGATTACATCCAAGATGAGAATGGAAAATTGGATGGCATTGTTTGCTCCTCCTGTGGTTGTCATTGGGAATGTATTTGGTTTTAACTGATTCGGAGACCACATTGTAAACAGAGCTCAGGTATTACAGACAAGGGGTTCAAGTACAGGCAGTGTTAAGCACACCAAATGGCTTGAGTGGTGTGTGTCTGTGGTGGCCGAAACTGTTTCCAGGCATTCGATTGTAAATAAGACCGTCACTCCTGTGTTGAAAAAACTGCAGAGATACGTCAGGAGGAAATTGTGTCTCACCTACCACTTGCAGAGAGTTGAACCTGGGCTGCTATTGGTGTTACACTTCGCTTTGTTGAAATGATCGGTACAGCTGAATATACAATGAATCCACTTCGATGCGAGGCCTGCAGACTCAGTATTCTACTTTATCCGTGAAAAACTATCCGACATATGTGGCTTTTCTGCCTCGAATTGGGGAAGATTTTTCTCGAGCAAGCAACTGTGTAAAAAAGCATGTGAGTACACAACAGTGTGGAGAAAGCCTGGATCCAACACCACAGTATTTCAAAAGGTCCCACACATAACAATGGTACACTGAAAAATGGGACGTTCAGCACGCCAGCTGAAACGGAATCCTTCTTTACTCCTTTTTAATCGGGCACACCTAGTCTTTCTAAATCTTTCCATGGCAGTCAGTCTAAATCGCTGTAGGGAGTGGCTTTCCTCTATCTTAATTGGTCCATTTAAGTAATATCCCTCTGTTCCATCTCCCTGATATATCAAACTAGATCTATTTTTAATTCTATGGCCCAAACCTCAAGCCCTTATGGTCATCTTTACAGTACAAACATGCCAAGCATGACAATGCATGTTTCAAGATGTTTCCTGTTATATCCATTGCTTTAAGTGGCCATTTGTTGAAAGTTGTTCTTGACAACAATTGCACCACAGGGACACCACAAGACAACATCTTTTTTTCTTTAGCTGGAAACTAAAGGTATCTAAAAAGGTTTCACAATACATGATTTGGTGAGAGATATTCAAATAGGAACCGACTGTGGGCAGAGGGGGCAAATGTAATGAAAACAATGAAAGCAAATGAATCTAAATGGGTGTTCTAAATAGATGTTTCATTTCTCCCCTCGTGTCCCTTTCATGTCTACAAACCCATCTTAGCGGGGAATAACACTTTAACTAGCTTCATTCCATCATTCACATCACTGGAAAAAAGACATAGACTCCATGACATAACACAGTAATTGCTCTCTTATCTACCAAAATAGTGACCAACATAAAAGTTGGATTCAAAAAGTTGGATTTGAAGTATAAGCATTTCCCACATTTGCACACCTTCGGTTTTAGATAGTCTCTTCCGTTTAGCTCCCTGCCCTTTGCATACTAACAACATTCTGAGCAACAACATGTCCATCTTTTTATTGTAATGATCCATTCACATTTTATCCTAATGGATAGGATAAAAATATATTCTACTAAAGAGACAACATTAGTGAATGGTACTCTAGGATCATGTAACTACTAGTGTCCTTTAAAATGCTATATATCATATAATCAATCAACTTTTTTCCAGTAATAGTTCTCACAATACCCCCAGTAGACAATGTATAGTGAAGCCACTGCAGTGATCTTTGAATTAGTGTCTGGTGAATTATGATTATTCATGCATGATTCCTGATCAAAACATGCCTTCATGCAAGTCATTTCTATCCATTGAACGAGCACAATAAGTATTATCTATCTGGAACTGTGCATGTCCCCTTCAGCCCCAGTCAAAAAATGACCCTACCCAATCAATGAAAAAGCCCATGTATAAAATGTAATTTCAAAGGTCAATATACCAAAGAGAAGATGAAAGGACTTGTGACATGGGCAGAATATGCTTCTTTTTTTCTTTTTTTTTTGTAGTTTTGTAGCTGCTCAAAAAATGTCTAGATGCAGGTATACTCAGCACAAACAAAAAATATCCTAGTCAACTGTACTGGGTTTTGCCCTCTCTCTAAGGTTTCCTGCAGTCTAAATTTGATTGGTTGCTTATGGGGGGGGGGGGCGGGGGGGGGGGGGGGGGGGGGGGGGGGGGGGGGGGGGGGGGGGGGGGGGGGGGGGGGGGGGG
>JAVQIZ010196588.1:5000-29292 GCA_036023535.2 Galaxias brevipinnis | reverse complement strand
TATAACGACTTGGAACACGTCGTCCATGCTTCGTCACCTGTCTGGTCTTCAGGGGCTGGTACATGCGATCAAACTGAGTGAAGATGGCATTGCGTGCCCCCTCCCACTTTCCCGGGCCCGTCAGACGGTACTGGTAGGTGGACATGGGCCCCCATAGAACTCTCTTGAACAGCGGGTAGTCGGTGAGGAACAGCCAGAGCAGGCTTGGCCGCACCCCCACCTCTCCAGCCAGGTCGTCCATGTACGATGCAAAGTCTACCTGCAACGGTGTCAGCTTTGACACAATGTAGCTAGAGCGTGGACACACACACACACACACACACACACACACACACACACACACACACACCGAGAAAATAGTCTGAATGCTCAGAGTATTGAATTGATCGAGAACAATATGCATCATAGCATAAGGGCTGTTATGATTAATAGATCCTACTTTTTGTCCATGTCCCTGGTGTCATTGTCAACAGCTTTCATCATGGCCTGGTTTGAGGGCAGCTTTTTGTGCCCTGAGGAGGCCAGAATCATACACCTAGATGGTGAGTGCATGCTGACCACGGCTTGATATCAATAAAGTTTTTTTTATGTCAATCGACATATTATAGAGCTTGGCAACAAAAAGGACACTACTGCTGCCCACTTGTCCAGTAGCGTTGCTCATGTTCACCGCCTTACCTTTGAAGACACGCGCAACCCAGCGGGCCTGCATCTCGGCCTGGGTCATGATGGCTCCCAGGGCATGGATGAAGCCCACCACAGCCAGAGTAGGGTGCTCCAGGTTGGGGGGGAACACGTGCTTGTACAGCCCCAAACGGTGGCCAGACTTGCGCATGACTTTGGCGGGTAGGAAGGGGAAATCATAGTTGTATCCTGTGGCGAAGACAATCACATCAACCTGGAGACAAACAGCGAGATAAAAAAAAAGGTATCGTTTCAAATATTCCCGGTTGTTGTGTTAGCGCGACACTGAAATACTTCCTGACCCACCTTGTCCACGATGCTCCCGTCCTCAAACACCACGGTGGAACCACTGATCTGCTTCACGTTGGGTTTGACCACCACTGAGCCAGACAGGATCTTCATGGGGAGGTCATCGTTGATCACAGGGACCTGGCTGAACAGTCTGTAACAGTGGACCAAAAAGGGGGATGCACGATGAGGCCCGGGAGATATACACTCACTGTATGGCTTGATCAATAGAGAGAGCAACTTCTTTGGGATCACAGAGAGGACAGATACAGAGTGTGATATACGACCCACAACGGTGGCAGAGACAACCTCCAAAGCAGTAAGACTTTGTTAAAAAAGAAGCACTACAGTGAATATCATAGCCTGTCGATACTGTGCGTGCATCAACAGCCCTTTTACTTAGAGTCCATCTATAGTCAAGGGAATGATGTAAAAGGCCTGGCTTATCCCACCTATTCATTAAACCAGGATTATCTACATTACATAATTTGATAATTATGCATAATAAGTTCCATAATTTCCCCCTAATCTACATATGGGAATTAATCATGCACACATACAGTACATCCCTGCCCCTTACCCTCCCTTTAAACACGGTTAATAAATGTATAAAATGTATGGACTATATTTATTACACACTGTAACCTACACCCAATTTGGGCCATCATAACTACAATGTGTATGTTCTACACTGACTCTTAGCCATAAGGGGCAGACTAGAAGAAACCAGAGTACTTGCCTGTGTTTGGGCTTGAGAGCGTACATGGTGTGGTCATACATAGCATTGAGTTTGTTCTCCCCAATCCAGTTAAACAAGGCCATGGGGAAGAGCTGGAAGAGGATGTGGATAAAGCGGGTGTTGTACTTCATGTCCACCGGCAGGCCGTTGTCCGACACCTGGCGGATGACCCACGCACCGCGCCGTGTGCTCATATAGACCTGCAGACAGAGAGAGAGAGAGAGAGAGAGAGAGAGAGAGAGAGAGAGAGAGAGAGAAAGAGAAGGAGGGAGAGAGAGAGAGAGAGACAGACAGACAGACACAGACAGACAGGCGCAAATTAAAGGTCCCATAAATACTTTAAAACAAATATGTAAAATATTTCACTTTTGACAAATGTGTTTGTATGAACATGAAACATGACTACTCCTGACCTGCTCTGCCACTCTGCTGGTCTCCACGGCGATGTCGCCTCCAGAGTTACCGATGCCAATGACCACCACCCTCTTACCGTGCATGTTATCCGGCCCCTTGTAGTCCCAGCTGTGGAAATACTTCCCTTCAAAGGTGTCAATCCCTGCAACACACAAGCACACACACAGTCAACGCAGAGGCATCGCCCTGGAAACGTTGCCTCTTCAGTCAGGGAGTGAGAGTGTCACCTGGGAAGTCCTTGAGTGGCAGGTGTGGGTAGGTGTAGTGACCGGAGCACACAATGACTGCATCAAAAACATGTGTCTCTTCCAGTCCATTTCTGTCCTCTGTCATAATCTCCCATTCGCCAGAGGAAGAGATGTCTGGCCTTTGCTTCACACTTTTTACTGTGGTCTAACATACGCACAGGCACACAAAGAGGATAGATTTAGTTCTTGGATGCTTTCATATTGACATGAACACATCGTTTTTTGTATCACGAAGCTAATTACCACATGCTGCTTCAGACTGCCTTTACCTGGAAGCGGATGCATGGCAGCAGGTTGAAGTGCTCTGCGTAGAGTCGGAAGTACACCAGGATCTTTGAGTGGTGCATGTAGTTAGGATAGTCCGATGGGATGGGGAAGTCACTGTAGCACATCATCTCCTTGGAGATGTTGATGGTGAGGGAACGGTAGATACTGGCTCTGTTGGGCTCGGACACTTCCTGGCAGGAAAATAAAGTTCGACAGTAGTTTGGAAAATGTACTGTTAAATTTTTTTCTCATTATTCACGGCATAACAAATGAAAAAACAAAGCAAAATATTTAAGTATATGATTAAGCCAGAAACAATGTCCATCCTATTTTTGCTGGATTATCAGGCCTTACTTTGAACTTCCACAAGCCCCCCAGGTCATCGCTGCTCTCAAAGCATGTAGGCTCCAAACCCTCTTCCAGACAGCTCTTAATGGCAGTCAGACCACAGGGTCCAGCACCGATGACTGCTACTGTATGCATCGTTCAGGAGCTGGGGACAACAGGGAAGAGAGAATTATTCAAGTAATTCAAGAAGTATTCTTAGCCAGCAGTTAACAAAGTCAACAAAGTCCCCAGTCTGCAAAAGCTGTGCAATAACAAAGGGATGTTTGCCATGCACAATTTCAGCATATCAATTTCAGCATATCAAACTTAAGTATTTCTTTGATACCTTGATGCAGTCAGATCTGTGAGTCTGTCAAAGAGGAAAACTGTTATTCCAGCGCCGCCTTTTATTTAAGGTTGTGATACGGGTCTATTTTTTTCCATCCTCACCATAAAAGGCAAATTGAGCATGATCACTCGATCCAACTAACAATGTGCACTTCAGCCAGTCTTATTACCCTCAAGGGGTCTGCCTTGTGACGGTTCGATTGGCCACAATGTGCCAGTTAGTCATATATTTACTCAACACTTAAATTGTTGTGGGGATTATCTATGAACGTTAAGTCTAAGTTAATTAACTGTAAGTTAGTTTGTAAGACAATGTTATAAAATGTATCACATTTTATCAATGGGAATCGGAGAGAAACTTCCATATTCAAGAAAACAACTATATATTATGAAATAGAATTCCCTTAATGGAGCATACTAAAGAATGCATTGGACGCTATTTATGCCAGGTAAACAATTTAATAAGATTGTCAAGTCTACGGTAATGATAGCAATCTTAAGAAGTTAGCTTATGAAAGAGGGATGTATCAGGCATAATGCAGCATTGAATAAGAACAATGGTTATTGGATGCTATATATAGCTGTGTATATAGCTACAGGTGGTCCATGAATCTATGGAACCGATCGTAGTAGACTATCCTCAGTTCAACCCCTCCCAATACAAAAACACAGACATTCTTACTATGGGGTAAATGAGCAACCCAACCAATCTTTGGTCAAGCATTGAAAGAGGTTACAAAACCTGGACAACTGGTGTCAATTAGTGATCCTGGAGAATGATTGATGTTGATCCTCAGACACTGGCTTAAGTAACTTGCATATTGTCCGTACAAACCACACCGTACTGAGATTTCTAAATGGGACGCACTGCAAGAGCAATAAATACACGTATTTTATAACATGCCAAAAATGGTTGGCAGTTGAGTAGTGTGCAAGTGCTTTTAAACGTACAGTATATTAGATAGGTAGACAAATTTGAAGATGTTGTTTGTATGTCTCTATATATTATGTGATGGTGAACCGCTTCATTATTAAATATGCTTGAATAACTACGGTGATCAAAGAGTCATGGGCTGAACTCTGTCTTTTCAATTTATTAAAAAAATTACATATATACAATCATTCAGGAGCAAACGACCACAACCAAGATAATCAACAATAATATTTTACACATACACACATTGAACATTATACTACACAGTGTGCTCAAATGGCCAATTTTCTTTTTTTATGGCTATATATGCCAGCTCAACAAATCCATACAATAGTCATGTTATAATAATGACATAATATATTTTAGTGTATATAGCTGGTGAAGTGAGTGGAAGAGACAAAAAATGTGTCCCTCCATAATTTGACTGTATAGTCGAGCTGCTCAAAACTGGACGAGTTCCAAAATATACTTTAATGTGGATAAAAGCATTGATAAGAAGAGTCAAGCATGTTGAATCCATGCCAAATCGCTCAGATGTATTTCTGAAAGGCCGATGGGGGGGCCCCCGTGAATAGTAGAGGAATGCTTGAAAGGAAAAATGAGTAACATTTTATCAAACAACAAATTTTGGTATTGCAAAAAGTGTTAACAGAAGCTTCATGGGAAGCCATTTTGTTGGTCACTTATTGCTAAGAGAATGCAGCATGTATGATGCAGGTTACTGTCAGTCAGAGCATCTCAATGGTCACTATGAAGTGAACTAGAGAACGGTCTGTTAAATTAGCCCACCTACAGTACAGTGCTTCAATGTCAGACCAGTCTTACCTAACTTACATCAACCACACAGACAATCCTGGTCAAACTACAGATTTGGAATGAATTTAAAAAATATATTAGAAATAACAACTAAACAATGCAATAGCAACTACAGGCAGTGTTTAACCTCTGAGGCTAATCAAAGTAATATAGAACTTGACAGCTGGTCCACACTCCCACACAAAAGTGCTACAATAAAGTGAGTAGAGAAGTGTTCTACAATTTAATTACAGGATGGCAGGGGCCATATTCAGATCCCCCAACAACAGACATGATAAGTGTTTAGCTGCAACAAACTGCACCTGAAAGAGTACAGTCTCTGACATCTGTCATGGGCTTGGGACTAATAATAATAATAATACTATTATTATTATTATTATTATAATTATTTTTATTAAAAATAATAATAATAATAATAATATTAATCTTTATTTATAAACCTTTCAAAACTAATGCTACAAAGTGCTTATGTATTGGTTGTGAGTGAAAGGGCATGAAAGGGAAAACTATAATATGTTGTTCAGTCCTTCACTTCTCTGACAAGAAACAGAAGGTAGGAGGAGAAAAGAGGATGAAAGAAGGAAAGAAGAAGAGTGTGGGCTAATTAGCCGCTCCGTCAATTTAATTCAGACCGGAGGCTTTGAGGGGGCGGCTACCTACGAATGACTTACAGCACTAGTCAAAGGTTCTGACACACTTTCCCATTCCAGTGAATAGGATAAAGGAAAATTATCGTTTTCAGACTTTCTTTTCCCAAAAAGACCACTCAAACTTTGGTTTAAAAGTCAACCAAACAGTCAGGAAGAGGTTTCACCACCTCATCCACTGGTATCATGGAGGCTGATCGTGGAGAATCATTCATGTTCGCCTATTTTCACACAAACAGTAGTTTTGAGGAAAAAGAGCTAAAAAAGTTCTCATTTCAGTAGCAAAAGCCATTAGGACTATAGGACGGAATTTAGCCCTCTTCAGACATTCATTTCAGAAACGCACACAAAATAAAACATTAATTACATCCAAGACAAACTATGGCATACCCTTCTCCCTTGACCTTACAAATTATTGACAGGAGTTGGAAATGCAACAGGGCATGATATAACAGACCCAGCTTTGAATATGTGTCGCAGGTAGTGATGAAAAGAGATAGTGTTGCTCCAAGGAATCATCTAAGTTAGTCATCAGAATGGTTGTGAAATGTATAACTGGAATGGTAGTTTAGAACTAAGATGAATCACTTTTAAGAATTAAATTAAACATTTCCAGAAATTATTTCTCAGTGCAGAACATTTACATACAGTATTTTTTTTGTTTGTTTTCACCAGTATACTGTGAGATACCAGTATACCAGTTTGTAAGAACCACAAAGAAGGCCTAGAGAATGTTTTGAATAACCAGCGGTTTAAACAAGAAAATGTCTTCAACCTGCTCGAGACAGTTGTCCCTTCTGTCTCCCTCTCCCAATGCACATGCATGTATTCATGCACACAAAACCTGCACTCAACAACACACTATTTCCTTTGTCCCTCTAATCCATATCCCAAACCAGAGAAAAATGCAGACAGAGGTAAGAATAAACCCCTTCTACCCCACAGAGCCTAACATTTGGTCACAAGGGATTCAGTATTGAGGGCATCTCATCCCCTCAAGCTACCAAAGCTCCTTGTTATTCATCTCCAGCCGAGAGATAGAAACAGGGATAACAATGAGAGATAGTGTGTGTCTGTGTTAGTGTGTTTGAGGGAGAGAGAGTATGGGAGTTCCGGGTAACAGTTCATTGCAGGTGAGTGGACGGTGCTCCTGCAGCAAGCAGATCATGTGATGAAATCATTTTTCGCTAAGATTTTTATTTTTCTTTTTACCGCTGTCACAGGAATGAAAACGTTTTGCCTGCAGATGGATAGATTATTACTTGCAGTTATTTTTTTCATAAGCAAAGTATATCATATTGATTGACAGGGAAGGTCATCAAGTAAAGAAGCCAGGCTGAAAAGGAAGGGGGTTCATTCTAGCGTTCATTCCTTGCACATGGCTTTGTTTAAATCTATCGAACATGCACCCTTTCCTCCTCTACTTGGAATGACTTCTGATTCAGCTTGGTGTTTTCACACAAACAGGTCTTTGTTTTTTAGCTCAGGTGTTACTTTAAGAGGACGAAAGGAAGTAAAAGTGCAGTTCACATCAATGGGACAGCCTCACCCAGCCCAAACCCCATCGTCCCCACAGCTCTCCTGCGTCCCCCTCTTCCTCCAGTCCTCCCTCCCCCTCTAACAGCCCTGGATCTCAGGCCACCTGCCCCAGCAGTCCCTGCAGGCTCAGCGGGGAGAGCCAGAGGAGCTCCACCAGGTTGTACTGGCAGTAGCCCATCCAGAAGCCGAAGAGCACGTCCGTCACGTTGTGTCGGCCCAGCAGGACCCGGCTCAGCCCCACCAGGCAGGCCCAGAACAGCACCAGCACCCGCAGCGGCGCCGCCAGCACCAGGTGGGCCAGGACGAAGCGGCCGCACATGGCGGCTCGGGTGGCGTGGCCGGACGGGAAGGAGTAGCGGTCCACTGAGAAGGTGGCGAACATGTCCATGCGGTTGTGGGACGGCCGGCGCCGGCGTACCACGGCCTTCACGATGCCGACCAGAACCAGGTCCAACAGCAGGCCTGGGGAAGGAGGAAGGGAGGGTTAGAAAATACACACACAGAACGCAGATCTACAGTACTGAGTAGAGCCCGACCGATACTGGACTGTTGGAAGTGAAACATTTCTGATATTGATATATCTGCCAATATTTTTCGTATTATTATAAAATTTTTTTTACAGCGATCCCTCAAATGTAGTTTTTAAACACTTGTGACAAAGGTATGTAGTTTTAATGTTTATATTGCTCGTTATAAATGATGTTGATTTTCTCTTGGTCAGGGCTCCATTGTAACAGAAATATCTATCTCAATGCCACTCGCCTGTTTTTTTTTTGCCATGATGCCGATATATCTGTGATAGGCCCATATTTGCCAATAAAATGGGTCGGGCTCTAGTACTGAGCAAACAAAGGCAACATATGGGGCCAATGAATTTGCACCAGATATATTATGCAAACACCCTGCAATGATGCAAACATGCACATTATCAGACAGACCTGACACCATCAGATAAATAAACTCTGGGGGAATATTCTGTTTATGACTATGGTTATTGGTTATATTTGGGTAAATACTGCATAAAGGCAATGTAATGGAAAAGCAGCACTGTGAGATAGACTTTAAAACATAGACCTGTATGTAGCCGTGTTAACTGTGTTAGGTCATGGAACACTTCTCGCTCCGTCCTCTATCTGTGTGAACAGTTCTATGATAGGTGCTAAATTTACACCTAAATGGGTGAATTGTTTCAGCGTCCTAAAAAAATCAAATACCCAGATAAAAAAAAAACAGGCTGCTGCCTTCCTCTAACCGATTCTCTTTCATTGAGAATGCAAGCGACACCAGCGACACCTGCCTGCCCGTCACACAGTATTACACTCAACCCTTGTTTTATCTCCACCCAGTCCTCATCAACCCACACACAGGGCAATCACTTCAAACACTAACTCACTGAGAGTGGCCTTTGAAGAGAGAGAGAGAAAGAGAGAGAGAGAAAGATAGAGAGAGAGAGAGAGAGAGAAAGAAAAGGAGAGAGAGTGACAGAGTGAGAGCGAGAGAGAGAGAGAGAGAGAGAGAGAGAGAGAGAGAGGGCGAGAGAGAGAGAGAAAGAAAAAGAGAGAGAGTGAAAGAGTGAGAGGAAGAGAGAGAGGGTGAGAAAGATAGAGAGAGAGAGGGCACAGAGGGAGAGCAAGAGAGACAGAGAGAGAGAGGGAGAGCAAAAGAGAGACAGAGCAAGAGAAAGAAAGAGAGAGAGAGAGAGAGAGAGAGAGAGAGGAATTCATTATGGCAGTTTGCAGCTGACACATGCTCTCCTTCTCTTTGATGCTACACACACGCATGGTTGGTCTGAACCAGAGTCATGTAGAGATTGGTTAGTTCAGACCAGAGCCATATAGCCTATGTACGCACTGCACCTCATCTGTATGCTTCCCATGTTCAAGCTCACCCAAGCGTTGGATGCAGGGATGGGCTTCAACTTCGCCGCACACAGCATCACCAGCATCAATCGCTTAATACACTGACACTGCGGATCTCTCTGTTGTAGAGATTCAGACGGCCCTTTTAGCTGCACCTGCACTAAGTCATGTAACTCTTTCAGACCCTCTGGTTTTGTACCAAGCATCTCTGTTAGAGAGATCACATAAATGTTTCAGTTTTTTTTTGCCAAGGCCCTCTGGCTTTCCTCCCTCCCTCCCCCTTGCTCTCCCACAGTGCATGTGTACCTGTCCTCCCCCCTGCTGTGTTCTCAAGATAGAATCAGTGTTTCTCAGCGGACTTCACTGACTGAGGCTTACCGTCTATCAAAGGGCTTCATTACAGCCGGCGCACTGGCTCATGCACTTATTTGATCTATTCTTGGGATTTTCTATATATGCACACACTGAGAGAAGTATCTACAACACAACTACAAATATACGCAGCAATGTGCACTGCATAAAATATGGAAAGCTTTCTTATATTCTATCATAGGCAGAGAGAGCGAGACAGAGCGAGTCAGAAGAGAAGATGCAATGGAGAGAGAAAGAGTAGGAGGAGGGGGCGTTCGAGCTGAGGTGAATGTGACTGATGAATGGAGGTTTACAAATAGGCCAAAGACTAGGTGAGAAGAACATTGGCATCAAGGGATTAGAGGGTAAAACACAGAGTAGACCTACATATTATAAGAAATGTAGGCCTATATGATTGTTACATGTCTGAGATATCCTAGTGAGTAAATGGGGGTGGGAGGCATGACTGTGACTTTGAGTTATGCTATGTGTTAGGAGGCACGGCAAGGAGTAAGAAGTGACAACTGTCTACAGTTAATGTTTAGAACTGTTTCATTTCAGGCACAGGCCCTTAGAGTGTTTCCCCCTACCCTAAACAGAAAAAAAGGCTGTGATTCAAATGTAGCCTATAATAATTTATTTTAAATGATAGTGGTAATTATTGAAGGGCAAGGCAAATTAATTGTTGGCTGCACTTAAAACATGCCCTGCCCATTATACCTAAAACCACCAATATAATAGCTAATTTTCTTACCCATGAAAAGGTTGAGCATGACCTCCTGTCCTGCAGTACTGTCACTTTTATACAGGCAGTATGCAGTTCCAACAAGCCACGGAATGCCATGTCCAGAAATCTCAATAAGCTTCATCAATGGACGAATACTGCCCCAAGACGAATCCTCACAGGCACACACCCCCAGGCGCTTAGAGAGCCACAGGTCAATGGCGAGAAGGGAGCTTAAAGCTATCTCGATGAATGAGGGATTTAGCCGCATGCAGTCCTCTTCGGGCATCCCCTGCGCCCCCGAAGAGCCCGTTGATGAGCCAGAGCCCCGGCGCCGGATGGGGCTCTCTGAGGTTCGGAGTCTGGCTGCGGCTGGATCGGAACCCTGGCGTTGGACATTGTGTGGTGGTGGAGTTCGATTCACTGACACGAACTCAAACCTCCCGTTCGTACTGAGAACGGGGCTTCCTCCGCTGCGAACGACGTTTTTTGCTTTCGGAGAAGGCATTTCGTTTCTATTTAGATTTTGATAGAAAGATTAAACTTATGTAACTACAGTGAACGATGTTCTGCAGTGGTCAATTAGGCTATTTCTATTTTCAATTCATCTGTTTGGCTCTCACATTGACCATTACGTATTCAACCACTTTTCATGGACGCCATCTTTGTTTATCCTACCACAAAGCACGTTGGGAAATTGTAGCCTAACGGAAGTGAAATGATCAATCTTTTTGATTGCGGATAACCATCTGCTTTTAACACTATTTTATTGCAATATTTATGACAGCAGAAGAATATATGACATAACAAGCTGTGTTTCTGTGAGCCTGGCTGTGTAGTATTTGGGCTTAGGTTTATGCGTCTCGAACTTTCGTTAAAATGTAGTGCCATTTCTGCTCATCATCACAATAATACCGTTTGCGTTACGTTACGCCATGCTAGGCTACTAGTAAATTATAGCCCGAAATGACTGTTTTAGTGTTATGATCCAATTTAAGACATTGTGATTTGGGTACTTGACCTGATTCGTGGTTGGACGTGCGTTTTGATTAACCACTCCTCTTCCCACACGCATGATCCACGCGTACATTTCTTTCTACTGGTTGATAGTTGAAGTGAGTGGATAGCGACCATGCCTGGGCTTCTGCTAGGAGACGTTTTCCCTGACTTTGAGGCCGAAACAACAGTCGGCAAGATCAAATTCCATGATTTCCTTGGAAACTCGTAAGTGAAAATAATTGTACACTACTCAGTCAAGTGGGATTACGCTGTTGCTATAGTTCAGTTGCTAAACAAGAAGCGGAAACTCAACAACTGAAGTTTGCAAGCTGCCATGTGCTAATTTACTTGTTTGATAAAAGTTTTGTTAGAAATTATAAGCTGTTTTCTGGTCTTGCTTAGATCTTGTTTACTATTATTTGGTCTAAAAGAAATGTGTAATACATGATGCGACATCTAGTGGCGTGAATTATTGCTATTATTATAATTATAGAAATATGATTACAAAACCATAATCAGGATACAGATTTTATAATAATACTGAGCTTAAAGCGTCCGTATAATCTCTAAATTAGTAAACATTTTCATAATTTTCAAAAAATGCTAAGTTTTATTCAGATTTATTTTATAAGCAATGCGTTAAACAAAGAAGACATCACGAGTATAGGCCTAGGTTTAGTACACCGCCATTTGACACTTTATCTGAACTCTAGTAATGCATTTCTAAACTTGTTCGCTTCTTTTCGTGAATGTTTCAACTAGGCCTAGCTGAAAGTATGTGCAATGTGGCAGGTACAGTAGTTTAGTCTTAGGGAGTTATTATTTAAAGCTTACGTTAAATTTCAAATGGAAACAATGCAACAGTGCAACACTTTTGGTGTATCATTCTAGTTGGTACATTCATTGCACGCAAACCATAAGAACAAAGCTGGCGCTGTTTGATGCTGGAGTGTCTGTGTCATGTGTATGTGAACTCTCCAAACCAGACAGATTATACTGAGGCGGTATAGTTTCCTATGGACACAGGTTATTGAGTAGTACTGTCAGGAGAATATTTTATATTGAAATATTCTACTCCTAGTTTTAAGACCTCCTACTTTGAAAGTTTTTTTGAGATATTGAACTTGAATGGCCACCACATTGCAACACTCCAGTCTTCACAAAGACTTCTACTTTTGCTATTGTCATGTGATTCTCCGTCCCTACTTTAGCCAGCTTGTCACGTGGCTTTTCTGTTGAGACAATTAAGCTACTTTAAATCGAACCTTGCACCAATACCTCTGCCTTCTGGGAACTTATGCTCATCGTACTAAAACACTGTGAAGCTCATATTTTGCAGAGACTTAGGCCACAAGGGCTGGACCCGATGACACAGTCCGCTTATGTAAGATGTAATACGTGTGAGACATCACGTCTCTGTTCTTTACCCTTATTACAGTCCCAGATCCAGCTGGACTTTTACAGTCCTAGGCCTGAATACTTCTGACTCCCAGCCACCTGTTGTTCTAGCCTTGGAGTATGTGTTCTGGCATTTCCTCCCAGGAGATTTCCTTGTTCTCTCGTTCTGCTCTTCCCACTTTTCTCTGCTCTATCCCACGCCTTTATCCCTTGGAGTGCATCACGTTCCTCTTAACCCATTTGCCTTCTGTCGCGTTCCTTAACTCTGCCTTTGTCATGTCTCCTCTGGTCCCTGCAGATGGGGCATCCTGTTTTCCCACCCCAGGGACTTCACCCCCGTCTGCACCACTGAGTTGGCCTGCGCTGCCAAGGTCAGCGATGAGTTCAAGAAGCGGGGCGTGAAGATGATCGCCCTGTCCATCGACAGTGTCGAGGACCATCTCGCCTGGAGCAAGGTAGTGAGAAACACACTTTGGATTCTGGAATAGGCTTATGTATGGATGTAATTAATATAAGGATACACTTATATAAGTATGCATGACTTTGTGATCGTTCTTAAATAGTGGAAGAGGTTGCATTCCAGCACTTAGTTGCAGGCCAGAGTTTGGGAGTCGAGTGAGTAATGGGTCTCTTGATAATCTTTCTATGCTCAGAGTAATGTATAGCCTTTAGATTTACTACCCTATCTAAATGGCTGCACCCACCCCCCTGCACACACAAACCCAATTACTCAGATTCCCCAACCCAAAAAGCTTAGGCTATATCCCCCTGCTACTACCATGGCAAATTCCTTCTGGGACCAGCCAAGAGTCTGTATTTTTTTTTCCCTGACAAGGCTTAACTTTCCACAGAGGGCTCTTCAATCTGTCCAACAACTGCCCTGTTTTTTCACCAAGGGTAATGGGGCCATTGGGTTTCCAAACCAAAATGTGATATGAAGCAGATGGATTAAAACTTTGTTGTTTTTTTTGTTTTGTTTTGTTTTTTAATGGAGCGACTTTCTTTCAGGTTTTCCCATCAGCGAAGGTGATTAAAATTATGTTTTTATATTCCGTTGAACATGTCATTATGGTGGCCCAGACTGAAAATCGCCCCAGGTCTATCAGTGACCTGGGGTGAGATAACTGGGCTTACAGTGAAGCGGCACGTTGTGCTTATTACCTGCTCTACTACTTACTGGCAGCGTGATAAAACCCATGGGCCCACATCTAAACTAGCTCTAATAATACTACTGTTCTACATATTATTATAGATTACATTTTAGGATGGGTCATATTCTTAAGAGACTGACACGGTAACCGATGGGGGTGGGGGCGCGGTGCTGTGTATGTAACTAGTTACTAGGCAGGCGTGTGGACAGTTGGAGCGAGTATAACTACACTACTGTGCAAAAGTTTTTGGCAGGTGTAAAGTCTTTAAAGTAAGACTTTTTTTATATATAAATGTTCATGTTTTTTTTTTCCTTTTTATCAGTTCATAAAATACAAAGTGAGGGAAAAGCAAATCTGTATCAAATCAACATTTGGTGTGACCACCCTTCGCCTTCAAAACAGCATGGTGGGCAGCACGGTGGCTCAGTGGTTAGCACTGTTGCTTCACAGCAAGAAGGTCCTGGGTTCAAACCCCACCAGACCCAATGGCCTTTCTGTGTGGAGTTCGCATGTTCTCTACGTGTTTGTGTGGGTTTCCTCCGGGTACTCCGGTTTCCTCCCACCATCAAAAAACATGCTCCATTCTCCTTCCAATGCCCTGTCCAGTCACCGCCAATTCACCTGGAGTCGGTCTGTGTGTCCTATGTGTGTGAGCAAGTCTGTCGTAATATGTGGGGTGAGCAAGTCTGGCGCAAATTGGCTGCCATGGTATCACTCAGACTGAGTATTGTGTTTGTTAGCTGTCGGTCCATTCATTGTTTGTTCTGTGTAATTGATTGGCGACCAATTTGTGTAAAGCACTTTTGAGTCTTGAGAAAAACCCTAAAATCGAAATAATATGAATTATTATTATTATTATTATAACAGCATTCCCTGCCAAAAACGTATGCACAGTACTGGTGACAAAACGTTTGTTTCCAAGAAATAATCCAATCCTTTGGTTAGTGATCAATCTGACCCCAGCCGGTCTTGTTCTTTCTTAAAGATATTGGTCCTCGTGTGTGCACAACACTATCTAATTATAATTTAAATTGCGAGATTGTTTTCTTTTGAATTCTCTTAGTCATAAGTCTTACACATGCTCATCATTTCCTAACAGAATAAAATTGTACAACCAGGCCTTATACAGTTCATACTCTAATGCGTTACATGTGAACTTGCCACACCACATTGAAAAGAGCAGGCCAATGGCTCCCCTTGGACTCAGGTGATCCCTTCTTGGCTCTACACACTGGGTTACTAAGTTACAGCAGCACCCCCCCTTCTCAAAGGCCTGTGAATGGTCCAAGAGGGAGGCGAGTTCAACGGACCAGGAATCCTGGTGCCTCATACAGGTCCACTTTTGATTGGATCTGTTTTAACTGGCTTTTAATCTCTGCTGTGTAAAGTAAATTATTTGCAAAGTTGTTAGGATGTTAGTCTGTCCCCTTATTTTCTTTGCCTCTACTTCAAACACAGACACACCCCCACACTTGTCATTGCCTCTGGCTGAACCATTGTGACTAGTAGAGAGACTCATTCCCACTGTTTGGACTATTGGGTTTGTCTGATGTCCAAATGTTGATTAGTCAATCCATTATTCATGCAGCCTAACACTTTCACAGGACACATGAACTATGCTACTGTGGCTGGAGACACAAACATTATAATTCTCTACCATTTTTTAAGTGCTTACAGAGTAAGAAACCCATACAGCTTAGACAGTCAAAATATGTTTTAAAACTTTCGAAAAACTTTCTAGGTAACCATATAATTGCAACCTACAATTTTGCCTTGGTTAAATACATGTATGTACTTTACTTACTCTCTCAGTATTTAATTTAAGGTCCAACTCCTCTCCTAATCCGTCTGCGCGTCTCTACAGGATGTGATGGCACACGGGGATCGGTCCGGCCCTCTGCCCTTCCCCATCATCGCTGACGACAAGAGAGTTCTGTCTGTGCAGCTGGGCATGCTGGACCCCGACGAGAGGGACAAGGACGGAATTCCTCTCACCGCTCGCTGTGTGAGTCTCTCTGTTTTACACACGCACACGCGCACGCGCACACGCACACGCACACGCAATAATTGATTTGAACTACGTTTTTTTAACTGATGTTCCTCCTCTGGTCCCGCCCCCCAGGTGTTTGTGATTGGCCCAGACAAGAAGCTGAAGCTGTCCATCCTGTACCCCGCCACCACAGGAAGGAACTTTAACGAGATCCTCAGGGCCATCGACTCACTGCAGCTCACAGCGCAAAAGAAGGTGGCCACCCCTGTTGACTGGAAGGTAAATGCACTCTCTCTGTCCTTCTTATATGTACACACACATTTATATATCTGTACACACACACACACACACGTTCTGTTGTTTTTGCAGGTGGGTGAGAAGGTCATGGTCGTCCCCTCTCTTTCTGACGCTGAGGCCGCTGCCCTGTTCCCTAACGGCGTCGAAACCAAGAAGCTGCCCTCTGGAAAGGGATACATGCGTTTCACCCAGCCCTGAAGAGCCTGGCTCCAGAGCCATCGTAGACTTTTACAGTCTTGGAACAGTTTTTCTCATTAGGCATAATTTGTTTGCGGTTCATTACCTGACAGAACTGACCAACCGTTGTTTAAATGCACTCACGGATAAACACTCTTGTGTTAGGCTTTACAAATGGATGGAATTATCCATATCTTGTTATGTAGTCACCCAGTACTGTTGACCATACCACTTACCAAGCGAAATAAAAGTCATTGTGCTGTGCCTTGCCTTGTGACAATAAACCCTAGTTTGTAATTACTGCTGTAATTGCCTTGAACTTTGGTGCCTTTACAATGTGTTGCAACAAAATCTAAACATCAACAGCAAAGAGAGTAGTATTCCCATCCCCTTACACAATCTTTCTCAACAGGAGTGTGTGCGGAGGGATGTGGTCTTAGTTTTAGTTTTTTTTAATGACCGTAAAGTCTTCAAATAAACATATTTATTGGATTAGCTGTCCCTGTGATGATAATAATACTAATAATAATTCATTTTATTTAGTTTTAGTGTAGTTTAGTTTTTCTTTATGTTGTTGGGCAGAATTTAGTTTGTGCTTGTGTGGAGGTTGATGGACTTTATACATTACTAGCCCTGCCAAAGACTTAAACAGAACAACGGTATTTTCACCCAATATAATTTGTGACAGTGGTATGTGTGAACAATTGTGATTTGTATCACCACAATATACACAGTTCATTGATTGTTTTGCGACAGTTTACCGTGCTCTATATAGCTGCAGCGGCTACACTTCACGTTTTCTTCTACAGTTTTCTGTTCTACCAATAGAGGGCAGTATAGCACTACAGTAAAATGGCATGTGAAACACCTCCATTAACACAAATCTCCCAAGCACGATCAAACAGTTTTGAGACAAATAGCGAGAATCCAAATAAGCTGATTATTTACTTAAGAACCCTTCCTAGTGCAACGTGAGAAGGTCGTGTGGCAGATATGTTACTGCGATAGTGTTGCTGCTCAGCCTAGATGAATCATGGGCACCGGAGCCTGGCCCTGATACGTTAGCAGCAGTAACCGGGCCGTCCTGAGAGCTTCACCCAGGTGGGTCAGGGGTAACGGGAGATGACTAACTGGCGCCAGATGCCTGGTGTCGGCTAGCAAGTTCAAGGCACAATAGCTGCATAGCTGAGAATCCTATAACACTTCACAGGGTGGCATGGAGAACACACAACTGGCTCTTGTTTTTTCTATGAGGAATTTAAAGGTCAAAGACAAAAGGGGGATTCCCTCAGAAAGTGGAGGGAGGGATAGACAGAGCAGCGAGGACCAGGTGGAAGGGGGAGTAGAAGGAGTGTGGAATGCGCTGGGACCCAATGACTCCTCTCCCACCATTCCATGCTGTTGTCCAGGCAACCGAAAAAAATTTAGCCTATCCAAATGATTTCTCATTGGCTTACCTTATTGAAAGTTGTCTAGGACACAACTACTTAAAAATAAATAGTTTGTGTATGGAAGTTATGCTAGTAAAATGTTTTTACCTGGTGTGCCCACTAGATAGCATTGTTGTTGCGTCTTGTTAGTGTTAGGGCATGTGTTATTTTATCATCCTGCCCCTCCCCTGCCTCTGGTGATCGTCAGGGCTAGCCAAAAGGCAGGCCAGGCCATTTAGAACAAAGGAGTCAATCTAAATGACACAGTAGATGTTTCCCTCTTGTAATTAGGGGTTTGCATTTATTATACAAAACTCCAAGAAGCCCATTGTCCCTCCTTGTCCTTAATGCCTCTCTCCTCGGTCCTCTCTGATGGCCGCCTTCTGAGAAACCCTGTCATCCACACCCCTTCAAAGACAACAACACAAACACACACTCACTCACAGAGACACACACGTGTGTGCCTGACCGCCGCAGGGATCAAATGCATTTCTCAGATGCCAGACCATAATGGAAGGGTCAAAGTGCCAGGAGTGCTCCGGGTGTCAGGCACTGGCCCCAATCAACCGGTCCCCTCCATCTGCCCCGCTGAGCCCCCTCCCGCGCCCTCCCAGCCTCTAGGCCTCCTCCACCAGCCCCCGTCTCTCACCTCCACCCCACCTCACCCCGCCTCACCCCTAATCAACACTGGAGGTGCATGTAACTCAACACCACTTCTGGGCCTGCCTTACTGGGAAACATACAGTACACAGGACCAGCTGCCAGGGATTGTATTACACAGACACACACACACACACACACACACACACACACAGTCACACACAGACAAGTGAAGGGGCGCCACCCTAGGAGAGGAGCTCTCCCTCGATCTCTGTGCTCTGGAAGTGTTCTGCTCGCGACAGGACAACGCAGCATTGTTGAGACGAGACTCCAGCTTGACTTATCCCAGAGAGAGATATGATTTCACCTGGAGATAAGCTAATCTGGGCTTTCAGGAGATGGAGAGAGGGAGATGTAGACCACAATCAAATACAGTTGGTTAGCTGCTGTTTGACACACACACACACACACATCTATTCTCTATGGTTATGCTGTGTTGAAGTATTGCAGACATACTGTACATAGACCTGGGCCAAATATTAACTATGTTTATAATGTCAAGTGTAATGGAGGCTTATTTAATCGTGGGAAAAAAGTAGGAATGCATTTACTGGCTTTTGTGTGTGTGTGTGTGGGTGTGTGTGTGCATGTGTGTGCATGTGCGTGTGCATGTGCGTGTGCATGTGAGTGCAGGAGGTTGTTTTTCTCGAAATGTGTGCCAGGTATTGACTTCATCACCTGAAGCTGCCTGTGACCTGTAGGTTAACAAGCCAGAGACCAGAGAGGCAAAACAACACAGCTACCACACACACGCACACACACACACACACACACACACACACACACACACACACACACACACACACAGACACGCACACACACACCCACTGCACTGATGCTTTCCAGACTCACGCTCTCCCACCCGCATCGCCTGGTACTCAAAACCCTCCCCTCTCAATCAGACACACACAGACACAGGCAGACACACACAGACACAGGCAGACACACACATACGCACATGCACACTCCCCCGTCTCACTCCCCCCTCTTATCAGAATTGTTCTCCCTTTTGCTCGCTGGGCCCTTACTCTGCAATGCTTAACCACAAACATGCACCGGCTTTAGAGAACCCGTTTCTCTGTGTGAGCGCTATGCATATGATAGCATGCTGTCCTTTGCCCAAAGAGTGACTTGTGAGTTATAGTTGCGGTTGTCGTTGCTGCGTTGCCTTTTCCTGTCAAGGTAGCAAGCAGGAAGGCTTTGAGTGTGCATGCTTGTGTTCCTTTTGTGAGCTTTCATAGCTATGAATGTGTGTGTTCCTGTAAAATATCCGCTGTCGACAGTGAGCAACAATTAAAGCCTATTTGCATGCGGGTGTAGAGGTCACATAGATGAGCCGATAGGCAGGCTGACCGATCGGCCTGCTGACATTTAGGCAGACACACCACCAGCACGTAGACTGACAGAGGCAAGGTGAGAGCCTGCAGGCTTTGGTCGAACTTTAAGGATTATCACCAGCTTCACAGGATAGAGCCCCCCTCTAGCCAGCTCCAACCCCGCAAAAGTTCCGACAACACCTGGGGTCACAGGGTTTATCCAAACACACACACGCACACACACACACACACACACACACACACACACACAGAAAACACAGGTGCGCAGACCCAGACGGCCGGATGCGCAGGTTTGGAAGACGTATGCCAACAAGAGTGCTGAAAGCGTTACGATGGGAGTGGTTAGAGAGATGGTGTTGTTTGGAGGACACCTCATAAATACAGCGGGTGGGACAGGCTATTAGGGGAGAGCCCCCCGCCGAGCCCCCGTGTTGTCTAAAGAGCCGTGGGTTAGTGCGCCAGCAGAAGGCTAATTAATGCCATGCTAAAAGTGCAATCACTCTCTCCTTATCTCACTCACTCCATCACGTTTGCTCGCTCCTTCTTTCTCACCCGCCTCCCTTCAGTGTGTTAGAGGCCCATTGATCCCCAGCGAGTGGCACATCACCTGACTAATGACCAAGGCTGTCCGGGCTTTAAAGCCATCAAGTAGAACGCTACACACGGCTGTACCATAGTGACAAGGTAAATGGCTGGGCTGCCCAACCACAATGATATGATCATCTGTGTGTGTGTGTGTGTGTGTGTGTGTGTGTGTGTGTGTGTGTGTGTGTGTGTGTGTACTGTCTTATCCTAGCTGAGAGGTCTATGCCATTAATAGCAGACATCAAACACAAACCAATAACACTCAGAAACCTCCATTCCAGCACTTTAGCTTTAATCTACAGAGGCAGTTAAAATCAGTTATAACCTTCTCATTGTGCATATGTGTGTGTGTGTGTGTGTGTGTGTGTTGTTGCATTTACTAGTGTGGGGGTCATTTCAAATCTATTTGAGTATTGAACTCCCCTTGCAGATAATTGTTATACGCATGATAATTACTACTGCGCCTATTAACCAATTCAAAGAAATCTAATAGACAATGATCTTCTCTTATATGAACCAGCGAGTATTTGTTGAATCAGTTTGTATTTGGAAACGTCAGCATTGCAGAGGAATTGCACATTTATCTGGCCAACGTGAGAGCAAATCACAGAGGACAAATATCAAGCACCCGTGTAAACTATGGAGCAACAACAATGGCTGTCACCTGACCAAGACCCACCTGAGGGGAAAAGACCAAACAAATAAGGATAGGTTGTGTGACTCCCACACCAGGTTTCCGGAGTTTTATCTTCCGTTTTCTTTTCCGTTGGTTTATTTATCTTTCGGCCGAGGCACGCCAGCGTGAGAGGGCGAAAAGGAAGGCAGCTAGGCAGTGAAACTCTATCACTGGGGGGGGAGGGGATGGAGGGGGCTGGAGGGGGCAGGGCACCAGAGGTGAGGGCAAAGATGGGGGAACAGCAGGAGAGAGAGAGAGAGAAAAATATAGAATGGGAGACTGAAAAAAATAGAAAGCTGGGTTGCTGCAACAGTGACTGTTTGGGGTTTGATCCCTTTCCCAAACCAGAGTGGGCCTGATTGGCCCTTAATGGAACCAGTGTGGCGTTCCTGGCTCTCACACCCGGGGTCACATGCAAAGGGTAGCGCGCACACACGCACACACACGCACACACACATGTTTTCCTTTAGTAGATGTTTATGTTCATGCAGTGATTGGCTTGGAGAGGGGGTTGGGGGGTGGGGTGGGGTGGGGAGAGAAGGGGGTCATGGCAAACTATCCATTTAACTGATGATTGTGAAACAAACTGCAATAAACAAAGACCAACCCGTTTAAAAGGTGACGGTAGGAACGGAAAAGATTTGTGGGCAAGGCCACTTTTATTGAAACCGTTGGTTTCCTATGGCTACAGTGTCCTAACTCTCACTCCCTCCCGGTGCGCTGTGGACGAGGAACCACAGGCGGGTTCCCCGGTCCCGTTACGAGGCCAGAGCAGAGACCCACAGGGGGACCGGTGAGTGCCCCGTTCTCTGCCTAACTGCCTCCAGTGAGTAGATGAGTGTGTAAACGGCGTGTGTTTATGGCAACCGGGTAATAAGCCTGCACGTGTTGCAAAGGAATGGAATCTGGAATCAGTCTCTGTGTGCGCGTAAAGTATGTTGTGTGCGCGAGTGTGTGTAGTATACTTTAATAACCCAGCGTGTGTGTTAATGTGTCCTCTGTCTTAGAATAATGAGTTCCCCTGGGCCCCCCCCCCATCTCTACCCCACACACACACACACACACTCCTCCTCCTCCTCCATCCTCCTTTCCCTAAACTTGGCCCTATTAACCCCTCGCCTTCCTCCACATGTTTATTTTGCTATGGGGAGGTGAGCAGGAAAAGTGAGTCGCTGCTCGTACACATGTTTGTTTTCATATCAGCCGGCCTATTGGTTTTCGAGGGTGGGAGTGGGCAAGTGTGTGCTGGAAACAAGGAGACGCGCCGCTTCAAGTTGACACACTAGACAACGTTTCTCCCACGGGTACCGGCGAAACCTCCGCATCGCACCTCGGTCAGCTGTGGGTCAGCGTCTTCACACCTCAGACAGAGCCGGCGGCCATGCTGCCGAGGTCAACCCCAGCTCGGACGCACAGAGGGGGAGTGGAAGGTCAAACTGGACAGGAGACAGCAGCTCCACACCGAGCCATCACACCCTCCAGCCAGGGCTGAGGCGCTCCGAGGTCAAGGGTCGAGCGGGTGCCCTTTACTGATGGTCCAGAAAGCCGCGGGTTTAGAATACACAGACTATAGGCCAACCAATTCATCTCGTACCAGTAGACAAACCTCAAGCACTGTTTCAATTCATTTGAATGCACGAGTGAAATAGTTTTATGTAAGTATTCACAGAGCATCTATTTAAAAAAAGAAACTGGTGAAGGGATGGAGGAGGGGGGTAGAGATGGGGGGTGAGGGAAGACCCAGGGGAACTCATTATTCTAAGACAGAGGACACATTTACACACACGCTGGGTTATACAAGAATAGAAATAAACTAAACTAAACTAAGATTTACTTTGAAGTCTAAAACATCCACATGCTGTCGGTTGAATTAGAAAAGGACTAGATGACAATGGACTAACTGGATCAATGGACAGTACTTTTAGGGTTGTTTTTCATTGGTTAGTGGTCCGTTGGCTTTACTGACATGTGTTATTTAATTTCTGTGTGTTGAAATCTCAGTTGCCAAATCTTTTTGTTGCGGTCGGTTTGCTTAATGCATCCTTCAGCACATTTGCTTTTGCCTAATAGGCCTGTTAAAATAAAATGTATACCATTCAAGTCCTGAGTCATCTTAGCTCCAGGGTTATAGGATAAATTAAAAAACTACAAATGAAACAAAAATTGACTCATGTAGCTGAAGGACTATCGACGAACTTGCAAAAAAACCAAACGTATAAAACCCACATTTGTGAGACTAAATCTAATTTGGCTTCCAAAATAACACTGGCATAAAGGCTTCTGACAAGATCTTTGTCCAGGACTGTTCCTAAACTCACGACTTGGTTACTACAGTGGTAATGGACGGTGATAGGTGGCTATGGTACCTAATAGCTTATTGTAATGCAGCCTTTGCCCAGTGACGTTATGAGTAGGATTATGAACGTTTTAGGGATAAGGAACCTGGACACATAAACTAGTAGGAGACCCAGCCGCTCACTGTAGTGTTTATCCTTATCCAGATTTGTAAATAAAGCGGTGCGGATTTAGATTGTGTCAGTTCTACTAATGCTAAATTGAGGTAGTTTGTGTTTAATTACACCTCATGGGATGAAGGGATTAGACCCAGGCCAGTCTCAATCTTTCCCATTCCCTGGCTCTCAGCTCTGCGGTGCTTCATAAGCTGCGGCCAACGTCACAGGTGTCACACACATTTCATCATAGGGATCACCACACGTGTCGTGCGTGTTCTCACTCCCACAGAGTTTATTGTAAAACATTTATGTTCCATGTCGTCATTTATTTAGATAGGGAAAAACAGCACAACATGAACCAAGGACCAAAACTTTAGACAACCACCACCATGAACCAAGGACCAAAACTTTAGACAACCTCCACCATGAACCAAGGACCAGACCCTCAGGCAACCACCACCATGAACCAAGGACCAGACCTTCAGACAACCACCACCATGAACCAAGGACCAGACCTTCAGACAACCTCCACCATGAACCAAGGACCAGACCTTCAGACAACCACCACCATGAACCAAGGACCAGACCTTCAGGCAACCACCACCATGAACCAAGGTCCAAACCCTCAGGCAACGACCACCATGAACCAAGGTCCAAACCCTCAGGCAACCACCAGCGATGTCTTCCTGGTTTTTTAAATTTTAGTACAATTCAGTTTCAGCTTCACAAGTGCACTGATGTTCTATGTATTATGTTGTGGTGTGGTTGTGGTGTTTTGTAGTAAGCAGGATGAAATGTGTACTGGGTGCTGGGGTAAACAGCCAGGCAAAGGGTGCAGGAGAGGGCGTTGGGGAATTCCTCCTGAATCCTCAGACGTGGCACGGATCCCAGTTTGCGGATCAGGCCTCCAAATAGACGCGTGAGCTCAGAATGGATTTCCCCATCACCTGGATC
>JAVQIZ010196565.1:0-20261 GCA_036023535.2 Galaxias brevipinnis | reverse complement strand
AATATAATATATATATATATATATATATATATATATATAATTCTGAGAGACATTCCAAGTGTTATAGCAGCTATCACAGTCAACGACGTTGGACACAGGAAACACCAAAAAACACCAAGCCCAAGGCATTGTGATAATAAACCTAACAGAAAATATTCATGACTACTGATAGACTACACTGGTAGACTACACGGGAAGACTACATAGAAAACACTATTTTGTCCTACTGTTGCCTTCTGTAGTTACCATTTATTGGAATATTGTGAATGACTGATTAACCAGTTTGCGTTATAAGCCTAAAAAATTATAAATTATTGAGTTGACTGTAATAATTTTGCCATACGGAAAACGTTTTGCTTGGACGTTTAACCTTATTATTCAGTGCGGTGATATTTCGAGGGATGTGAATTTTAAAGGTGAAAGTTTGGAATGGTTCATTGGTGTTGTTAATCATTAGTCTATAGTTCTATAGCTGAGGACAGATTGCAGACTGCATTGTGATTTAGCCCAACTTATAGGCCCATTTGGTGCGGCATGGTAAGCCTAATGAGGCCGAAGAATAACATTTTTGTGAAAATATAGGTGAAGGTGGATGGATCCACTCAGCTTCTATTACGTGTTGTTATTGTTTATGATCCGCTCCATTTTATGGAAACGAGTTTACTGGGCTTGAGCTTTGAAGCTAATTGGCGCATGCGTTCTTCCGGAGCTGAGGCTTATGGGCAGGAAGCCCCGCAGTAAAACCCAACTGTTTCAGGAAATTAAAACCAACCTCAATGGAACGAACCTGAAATTCTCATGGTTGAAGTATAGGAGATTTAAACCTTCAGTTGTTATTAGGTATATGTCAGCCTAAAGATGCTAATGTTTATTTTGGCTGATTGATGCTAATGATAAGCGACGTAGGCCTACTTGCACATGCCTGAAATCATAACTCATTGCTACACAACTGTATTGTCACCCAATATCTACCTTTTATAATTGTGTATTTGACTTTACTAACATCAGCCTCTTATAACGAATATTACTTTTTGGATCACATGGAAGGTAGCCTACTAAAATGTCTCAATTGTTAAGTGGAGATTGTGTTGATTATAATAATGATCCTAATGTGCTAAGTGGAAGTGTTAATTGGTCTATATTGGATGTCACATATTTAGAGCCATGCACATTTTATACATTAAATCCCTTTTTCCCTCTCAGGCGAAGCCGTGCATCTTGCCAGAGATTTTGGTTATGTATGTGAGACCGAGTTCCCATCCAAGGCGGTTGCTGAATATGTAAACCGTCAGCATTCCGACCCAAATGAACAAGTCCAAAGAAAAAACATGTTATTGGCAACAAAGTAAGTTATATTATTATCACGTTTCTCATATTACAACAAACAATATATTTTGTGACAGTTTGCAGTAAAAGCCTGCATCAAAAAAAAAAAACGAGGAACATGGTTTTAATTGATCATATTATATTCAAAACGCAGGATATATTCCATGTAAGTGTGAGTTTAATTGTTATAATCCACGTACAGCTATACTTCAAATGAAAGAAAATCCTTAACAAATTGATGAATGTAGGATGTCATTAGTGCGTGTAACAATGATTGTATTAGATATACATATTTACTTTCAGGCCTACAGTACATCAAACCTGAAATGCATTGTGAGCTTGCATATCGAAGAGCTGATTATTTTCCTTCTGAACTGCATTTCATTCAGACCCCACAATATAGGTTAAATACAGAACAAAACACCAAGTATTAGTAATGTTAAGAGCATAGCCTATTTGTTGGGTTGATTGCGCAGACTTGGAATTTCTCAACATGCTACCATTTTGTTGCTTGCAAATACATTGACACATAGCTGGTTCTTATCCAATACTACAGCCCGTGGTCACTCATACAGGGATTTCTTCGATTGTATCTACATTACAGAAACCTTATATTCCCTTACTGTAATTGTCAATATGCATCACTGACTGACAACTCACATAATTGTATTGAACTTACTTGTAATAGCTGATGCACCAGAACTTTTTGCTGATCAAAATGTATATAATGCAATGAGTGAAATTTGCACCTTATTAGTATTGTTAACACAATGTTTATCGTTTTAGGCAAATCATCAAAGAATTCACAGACCTCCTATCCCAGGATCGCTCGCCTTTAGGAAATTCTCGACCACAGCCGATTCTTGAGCCAGGAATTCAGAGCTGTTTGACACACTTCAGTTTGATTTCTCACGGATTCGGGACCCCGGCCATGTGCGCAGCTCTCACAGCCCTCCAGAACTATCTCACTGAGGCCATTAAAGCCATGGACAAAATGTACCTCAACAACAACCCCAACAATCACTCAGACAGCGGCACTAAAAGCGGGGACAAAGACGAGAAGCACAGAAAGTGATTTTCCCATGGCCAATATAAATATTATAAATATCTATAAATACTATTGATCTAGTAAACGTGCCACTTCCCAATCTGACAACTTTACTTTATTTTTTATTTTTTACCATCATTCCACTTTGGATTCACCAGAAGCGCGACGCAAGATAATAAGAATGATTAAAAAAGAACTGAAAGCCACAAAGGAACAGCTCTGAGGTGGAAAAGTCTATGCCATCCCTGTGTCTGACTGAATTCCAGCGATCCCTATATCTCAATTTACGATTGTAGCCGTATGACAAAAACGAAGCTAAAAGAAGATGAATTCTTATCAGTATTGTGAATAAAAAAAAACTTGAAAATAATCAAGAGTTCCATGCCATGACTTAAGTTGCAAACTCTCACTCCAGCGACCAACTTGAACTTTGAATTTCAACACGATTCACAGTTATATAAGGGAATCTGTGTTCATGTATGTATATATTTATTTATGTGTAATTTAATGGGAATTGTAAATATGGTGCGTTTGTTGAAACTTCTTTTTTATTTATCTGGTGCCTCCTGTTTTAGTGGGTTTGCATATTCGGTTAGTTCTTCATGTGGTTTTATGGTTCTTAGAAAACAGAAGTTTGGGGTATTTTCTCTGGGATATTTCAATTCTACCCTCTTGTAGCATGTTGAGGCGACATTGAAGCAAGTGAACAAATTTAATAGAAATAAACTTCAATTTCTCTCTATATCATCCTTATTCAGTTTTTTATTGAAAGAGCATAAGTGAGATCGACCCTAACGAAAACTGTTTTGTGTTTCTATTTTCTTGTTTTTATACAAGCTTTAATGTGTCGTGTCATTCAGAATACGTTTCACCCCCTGTTCTTCCCTTGAAGCACCATAAAAGCAATAAATGAATATTGTCTTTTTTTAATGTTCGAAGACATTCAAAACGTTTGGGACCACCTGATATCTTGTATGTCCAATGTCCAAATTGGAGGCGGTTTTAGCTGTATTGTATAGACCTGTGCTGGCAATAGTTCCCATGCCTGTCAATGTATAATAGTCCTTTGTTGCCCAGAAAAAAATAAATATTTGATACACTTCATGTCGATTTTTATTCATATCTTTTAAATTGCATACAGTTGATACGTGCAGGCAGAGGTTGGTTCGTGGTTGTGTCCCCCTCTATTCGGCGATAGGCCTAATTGAGTGTATAGTTTTCCCCCACTTGCTCTTTGCAATAAACAGCTGAGCCCACTGTTTCCCACAAGGCATTTACACATTCAAAATACAGCCTACAATAATGATATGGTAAAAAATCTAAACTGCATTCGAAAACTTGGTGTACTTTTTTCAGATTGCCATATGACACCCTAAATAATGCATTTGCACTTGACGCGATAGCGCCACCGCTCAAGCGAAACGGTGCTTAAAACGGTTTGGTGTTTTGTCTACTGAAACTCCGTCTTTTGTGTGTGTTTTTTTTTTTTACTTCATCAAATATGTGTTTGCCATATGCAACCTCTTAAGTTTTAAATTGCACCGGACAAGGTCCAACTTATTTTGTGTGAGGATGTAAACAACAACAGTGTTACATAATGGTATTGATATCAGACAGGCTAAATGTTGATGGGCCTGAGCTTTGGCAATTATTTCGGTCTATTCTGTTTCATTCGAGCAGGCCTTGGAAATCGTTATGACATTAAATAATATAACCTACTGAGCTTTATTTTTAATATCGCCTCCAATACCAGCGGTCATTTATTATCAAAGTGAATTTCGCTCAGACAGTCTGTTTAACTCAAAAGCAGTTGTTTTCAAATAAGGTGAATAAAGCCTAACTGTACATGTCCTTGGCATAATTGTGATGCACAGTGCTGCAGCAGGTGAAGCGAGGCATTGTCTGTCAGGCCCTGTTTTTGTTGGCTGCATCTCAGATTGTGTGTGTGGGATCCTATCCTCGGGCACAATAGCTCACTCATGAAGAGAAATACCCGGCTGCTCCTTCTAGAGAGGAAAGGCATAAATAGTCACTTTAAAGGAAAACAATCCTTCTAAATACTATTCACTGATATAAGGAAGCCCTTGCGTGTGTTATTAAGGTTAATGTTATTTAATAAATCTGTCGGGCGATATATACGATACGTTTATAAGTGTGAAACAAAAGAAATATGAATAATGGTGAATGTGATAGTGGAGGATATCACAAGCAAGTCATTCCTATTAGGGCCGAATAAAAAAAAAAAGGAAATTGACCCATGATAAAAACCAAACATTTAACTATGCAACTTGTTTGTTTATATTGTTATAATTGGCCATATATTATTTTCTGTTCAAATGATCGAATCATGTAAATGACAAATATTTTACACTTTGATTAAGCTACAGTATAATCAACATTGGCTGTATGCTTAATAAATACTTTGAACTGAATTGTGTTGAGGTGAAATGTAAAAATTGTTTGATCGAAAAACTCCCCGTTCAGAGTTTGGTAATCCATAGCCTAGCCTATGTATGGGCTAGCTATGGTTATATGGATCAAACGTGATGAAGCAAACATTTCGGCTTCATAGGAATTCTTAAGTTTAGGCTTCATCATTGTAGAAAACTTGTCGACGCTGATTGGTGACTTAATTCTGTGGAACACATAGTCTACACGAGATCGCC
This sequence comes from Galaxias brevipinnis, assembly GCA_036023535.2. Classification (NCBI taxonomy): domain Eukaryota; kingdom Metazoa; phylum Chordata; class Actinopteri; order Galaxiiformes; family Galaxiidae; genus Galaxias; species Galaxias brevipinnis. The sequence continues at coordinate 15,221 of JAVQIZ010196565.1, read as the reverse complement.
CTTCTCCTGTCTAACTTAATTAGCCTTTGGCAACATCACAGAAGGCCTACAACCTACAGCACACAATTGTTTTGCTCGCGTGCACTTTATTATACTGGTAAAAGATGAATCTCTGCGTAGCCTGCTGTTAAGCTGCCCGTGTTATTATATTTTTAAGTAGGCTAGATGTCACCATGCACATACTTTAAATCACAATTTAACTGAACCATGTCAACTATGCAAAATAAGTTTTGCAGATTTGAACAGTAGACTAAAGCAAATTCGTGCAGAAACCTTTTTATTTAATTTATCAATTTATTATATTTTGGAGAGGAGTATATCTATACACGAAAATAAATAGTGTTGTAATGTGTAGACCCGAGTATTACTCTTCATCAAATAAGTGACAAAGTCGGTTTCCTATAGTCAGTATAGGTCCAAAATAGGCCAAAGTGTGGAAGTGTAGTGTAGGCCTATGCATTTGACCTTATAAAACAGTTAGGCAAAACGAATCTCAACAATAAAGCAAAAGCATATGCGTTCAAAGATGACAATAACCCTAATTTTAGGTTTGACCCACTTTACTGACCCCTACCCAGAATGTGAACTGGTGCTCCAAAGGCAATAGAGGTCAATGACTTTACCAAATCGCTCTTGATTATTTGAGACATAAGATAATCGATTAGAAAATATAAACTATCTTTGAATAAAGAAATTGACGAAATAGTGGGCGAAAAAGTTCGATTATTGCAGCATGCAGGCCTATGTGCCATTGATTAAAATGATCGGTGTTTGGTTATTCTTGAGTTGACAGTTTGGAACCACACAAACACACACACACACACACACACACACACACACACACACATACACACACCCTCACAAGGCAGGTCCGAAATTTTTTTTGATGAAAAAATCCTGTGATTTAATTATTAATTGTAGTCTATATTTACTTCATAGGAATATTATTTTAGGCTGGGGGTCATCAGCATAGACCCTCGCTTGTCTAAATTAAATATTTGGTTGTGGAAGTGAGCCCGGAGCCGTTAAAACCGATTAGGATAAGATTGAATTATCCAATTTAAGAAAGTAAACAATTATTGACAGTGACAAGCAAAATAAACTCTGAACTTCAACTATCTGTTGAAACTTTAGCTCACTATATTTTTTTGTATGGACGGAAATGCACAATGTCAAGAAGGTTCATTTTTAAAATCCTTTTTAAGTTATAAGCCTAAATATTAGGCTATATATAGGCCTTCATATTTTTACATTCGCTGGAGCCAGTCCCTTGTTAGGAATGTAGACTATTCTCGATATTAAGTTGCACAAGAATATTGTCAATATATAGCGGGTATGGGATTAGTTGTTTCTCAATCACCTATAGTATCTAGAGGGGAGTTATATTAATTTTATGAGTTTTTTTAGGCGAGGCTATGACAAATAAGAAAAAAAGGGATTACATTTGTGTTAATGTTTCTCCTTTCGGTTAATGTAGCTCATATTCTCGTTTCGTTTTTATCCCTCTCTCCCTCCGCATTCTCTGAAGCCAGCCGGGGGGAGTGTCGCCCCGGGCCAAACATATGCTTCTTTCCATTGCACTAATCCACATTCAGCGTGGAGGAATAATTGCTCGAGTGGCCATGGCTTCACAGGGCTTTGTCCCTCACTGGCTCCCGTCAGCCAGGCACACGCCATTTCAATCAACTCTTTTTAGGACCGTCTAGCTCTTTTAGTTTTTTTTTTTTTTATCAAACCGTAAACCTTCGAAATAGTGTAAATATGAAAACAGAAATAATCATCACACTATAATTTATTGATCAGTCACATGTCCAGGCCAATTCATGCTTTCGTTTATGACTTGTGATGGAGTGAATGTGACTGTCTTCCTTTAGGCCATCTTAACACGACACATATTCGTTAACCATTGAGGTGCATATTGTCGGTATGAATGTTAAGGCCTCCACGAATAAACTGAAGTACTTTATATATGAGACTGTCCTGCAACTTCTGTATACAAGTATTGCGGCTAACACTTTTAAGTAAAACATTTTTTCTTTAAATTTCTTTTTTATATTGTTTATACAACTGTAATTATTTGGCAATGTCCTCTTGTTTTCTTTCTTATTTTATTTCTCAATTCGTGTAAGCCTACTTGCAGTTTAACTAGAGTACAATTAATTGCAGCAGAACTGTATACATTTTTGATATAGCAATTGCTTTTTAAATTTGCAAAATGAATACAAACTTTGTTTTTCTACACGCACGTACACACGCACACACCAACACACACATTTACACAAAAACTCATGATTATTGGAAAGACCGTTTTTGTTGTTGAACATATTCAGACGCCGTTTGTTATTTCTTATTAATTGTGACGTTAGTTAACTCAATTAATATGTTCTTTTCCTAAAAAGTCAAGTTGTGAAACCTTTTTTTTAATCAATAAATTCGCAAGAAAAGGGGCTTTGATAATGCACTGCATTGTCCAATTTCCTCTGATGAATGTATAACCATGGGCAGCAGTCACATTCAAAAAGATAATGGCAGAGCACATCATATGTTTTGTTACAGTTGATACTCAGTTACTATGCCGCAGAGCCTTCTGCTTTAAAGCTCACCGCCCTTAGACTTATTTTCTCTGAATCAACGATGAAAAATTACTCCAGTAAAATGGACCATTTGCTAGGAAATCGCATATTTTCACGGATAAGGAATGCGAAGAGAGATGGTAAGAGGGAGAGAGAGAGAGAGAGCCGCTGATGTTTGACTGAATTAATAGACATGATAATTTCACACCAAAGAAGAACACTATTTCATCTAGCAGCTATCTATTCCATCACAAAAGGGTCACAGCGCAGCTGTGGCGAACCCAGCGTTATTATGAAGTTTGATGATAGGATCCCGTTTGCTATCCTAGCACCTTGCTCCAGGCAAGCAATAGCTCCGGGCAACGCCGGTGCCGCCCCCTGATAAAGGACTTACTCTGTGTGAAAAGAAAGAGAGCAGCTTTCACTCCAGACATAATCAACTCACAGACTATGGGCCTAACGATTCATATTCTCTCCCTTGCCTTATATAAAACAGCAAACTTTCGGTGTTTGTAGATTTGCTGGGTATTTATTTTTATTGTAGACACAGCACTTTACCCATCCAGCTTAGTGGATTGAATTACATTCTCAGTAGCCAACATATAATATTAAAGCCAAATCTAACTTCAGAATAAGGTTAATCGTGTATTATAAAATGAATTAATTAATTATAAAGGTTGTTCACATACTGGTGGTTACATGGTTCCCTTTTCAGTCTTTTTCTGTCCTGAGTCATTGGGATCTATTTCTGTTCATTCTAATGAAAACCCAGGTAATGTAATTGTTCATGACTGGTAAATGAATGCTTTTTAATATTTTATAGTGGATTTTCTTTTTTACTACCTCTGAAAAGACGTGACATTACTTGTATGACATAACCTTATGATTTACCTGATTAACTTATCTGAAAGCCCTATTTGGTTTAGACACAGAGCGGTTTCTGACCACTTGAGTGTTAAAAAGGGTGTGATCTTACCACAGGCCAAACCCCGTCAACAGGACTTGACATTGCAGAACAATTTCCCAGTTACCTTTTGACACGCATATTGACACAAATGTGCAAAACTGTAATTTTCTCTCTGAATTTGTTAGCTTGAGGGCCTCACTTTCATGCCTGTGGATGGTCTGATGTGTTTCTCGCTCTTCCTCTCATCTGTGAGGATCTGGGCAAGTACAGACTTCTCTGACAGCCATGGCATTTGGGAGACGATTTAACATTAATTTCAAAACGCACCCAAAATATATGTGAATGTCCCCCCATAATTTTCTTGATTATTCAATACTTTTTATTTACGGATTTATCTGGTTGTGCAATAAGTTACAAAGTGTGGTCTACTTTGAATAATAGAGATGGCCAAATAATAGCTAGATCACCCATTCCTGAACAATATAACAAACATGGCACCATAGAACACACGACTTCCTGATTCCTGGATTCAAATGAAATCCGATAGCTTGGTACAACAGTTATGTGACAAAATCCCAACCATGTTCAACAAACATCACATACTTCACAAACAAGTTGTCTTTTAATTGTCAATCTGATCGTCTGTACCAAACTCAACATGCCAGTTGGCACCAAAATGCCATTGACTTTGGGACATTTTCTTCGGGTTTTAAGACATCAAGGCAGCAAGGAGAAAATAAAGCTCCATAGCAGTGTCATCGTGAGCTTGTCATCATGCTAGGCTTGATTGGCACATGCTAGCTAAGATTACAGCAGGCAGTGTTGATGGAGGATTTCCCTCAAACACCCAGTCGCCTCTTGACAGTATCCCCAGCAAAGTGGGTCAAACTTGGGCTTGGCTTATTCTAAGGCCCCCCCCCACAACCCCCACCCACCACCCCCACCCTCGCCTAAGATCAAGATTTGCCCCAGGCACAGCACCAGGTCCAGCAATACCATCCAGGCTGATGCTTGCTCTGCTCTATCTTGGCTATAAAACCTCAAGAATCGTCCGCAGCACTTCAATCTTTGTGTCGCTGAGGACACACGTCGACTAATTGTGTGCTGTCAACAATGCATGTCCACACTGACGTTGTCTGCCTCAATGCTCATTTTCTGAACACTGGGAACAATTTAGTCTGGCAACATCAATAGACGAGGGATAGTGGGTCCCTCTGTAATACACGTTGAGGATCCTGTGCATTTTATAGACCTACTATATAAAATCTACCAACAAACAGGAGTTTTTTCTCTGTAATAGGCCAGATTAGTAGCATCTGAGCCCTGTAAGTGGTGGGGACGAATGGGAGCTGTGGAGGAATGGCTGTGCTTAAAGCAGGTTCCATTAAAAAAAAGCCCATCGCTATTACTGACGGAAACAGTGCCCGAGGGTTCTCCAAAGTGTTGGGAAAACCTCATTGATAATTAAATGTTGGTTACCCCCAGTATGCATGGCACCACACTTTGCTTACCAATCAAACCTCCGCCACTACTGCCACTTGCTTTCCTGTTTATCAAAGAATCACATGACCCTCTAACAAGCACCAATTAGAACCACAGGGGCTCCGGGGTTAATTGCTTCCCAACACATTTTGGATTGAGTGTGTTTAGTGCAGTGCACAATGTTGGGGAGGACCAGCGATGGGGGAAACGGTAGATAACAAAATGTCCGCCTAACCTCCGGCCCTTCCTCAACACTAGCTAATCGTTTCCCAAATAAAAGAATTCGACCGTACACCTTTCCCGTTGAGGTTTCAAAACCACTGCCATTTGATGAAGCCCCATTGCGTTTGCAGACGGTGTTCAAAATTCAAAGGGTGTGCATATCATGAGTAACTGATTGTGAGTATGGAATAGCACAACTATCAAACATACGTGCCCCAACTGTGAATGGTTTCAGAGCCTAACCCTAAGAAATAGAAATACCAGAACCAAAGAATTGAAATACCAGAACCAAAGAATTGGAAGAGACACTTTGTTTTTAGGGCTACATAGAGAAAAATCGTCATCAATAATGCAATATGCTGAGCGGAGACGAACAAATATAGACTCAAGAAGTCCTTTCACAGTAAACACCAGCGTGCCAGCTAAACAGGAACAAAACAATGAGCAGTATTTATCTGATACGAGCCCAAGAAATTGATAATAATCATTAAGCCCAAATAGTACTTACTTCACATTGTGAAGAAAATACATAAAAGTACGAGGAGAAAGGCTTTTGACAGGTTGTTAATGGATCGCTGTAGGCCCATCTGTTTCCCTGCAAACAGAGAAATGGTGGCTTTTGATTTGGTGAACTGTTACCACTGTCACTGTAAACAATAATTGTCAAACATATTTACCCCGCAATCGCTTTAGCAGATGTTCCGGTTTTTGTTTCAAGAGGCTTTTTGTGTGTGTGTGTTGTATCTCCTCTCTGCAGATGCACCACACGCACTCCTCCCCCACCTCCTCGTCTACCCCTCTGCAACTAGAATATTGAGCAGGTATTTGCGAAAGGTGCTCCAGGGCACAGGGTTTCAGGGGTGGGGGTGTTGGGGGGGTGGGGGTGTGGGGGGTGGAGGGAGAGGAGGGAGCAGAGAGAGATTATCTTGCCCCCTCATCAACGGCGCAGGCCCCTCTCCCCCTGCCCAGCCAACAAGCCCCGGGGGCCCGGGGAGGCGGCCCCATGCCTCACAGGCATGCAACCTCTTTATCACTCTAATCTGTTAATTGTAGGCGCTCAATTGGCACATGGTGGCTTTTTATTAGAGCCTCCCAACATTAACTAGACGGAGAATGCAGAAAAGCTAGTGTGGCCCTTGTTCCTTCACCCGCTCAACCTCTCCCCCCCTGCCCTTCCTCCCTCATTCTTTCTTTCGTTCTTTTTTTATTTAACCCTTGATGTTTTTACCTCATGATGGACTTAAGTTCTATTGAGGAGGAAGCCCAGCTGATCTGATCTCAGGTGCTGTCCATACACCTCCTCCTCCTCCTCCTCCTCTCCGCCCTTTCCCTCCCTCTGCCATTGTGAAGATTGTTACCGTCAGCAAAACCTCTCATCTAACGTGTTCGTTTCAGGACCAACTGGTAGGGGTTTCCCACCTGCCCAGCTTGTTGTTGGCTGTTCTTTTTTTTGCCCCAGCCCTCTTTTTGTTAATAGGACTTGTCACAGTGTGTACATCAACGAGGTATTTTATTAAAAAGGAGAAACGCTGTTGTGCATTCGCTGCCACTATTATCAAACCACACACGCATACACACAAACAAGCACATACATAAATACACGCACAGACCACTTTATCAGTGAACAGCTTGTTTTTGTCATCAAAAGACTGATTAAGAAAGTGATCCCTCTTTCTGTGGGTGTCATGGAGGGGTCAACAGAAGTTGAATTCTGATAACAATTGTGTTACTCTGAATTGCTTAAAATCCGGTGGAAAAACTGTTCTTTCAAGTACTCTGCACCACATAGAACATGACCAACATATTTTATTCAAATTTAAAAAAAAAGATTTTAATATTAATTAAATAAAAATTTGAATGTTGGGTTTGGAAACCAAATGACCCACTTATGAATCAAATTTTTAAAAGAGCTTTGCAAGTTTTTTATTCACAGCTCTGAAATGCATTTCACACGCTTATGTAACTGCAACGTTTCTGGTGAATATGCTTTGTTAAAGTTGCTGTTCTCGTAATCAAAGGGCAACAGGACCATTGTTACCCTGGCTGAAGTTTTACCTCTCAGGTCCTGATCAGAAATGCACGGCTATACAACCTGATGACAGCACAATGGGGTGAGTGATTTATGACAGGCAATTAGGAGCCCAAGCTTTCAGCTCCATACTACTAACAGGTGTTACACAAGTCAGCCCTGCACCCCCCCTCAACATGGCACCACCTTGTTTCTTTCTCCATACCTTTCACTATAAACGGGGCTTTTAGATACGTTCAGTCCCTGTCCAGCGTCATGCTCAAAGCCATGTGTCAGTGTTTCTGTCCGATTTACATTTTTATTCTAGCCATGTGAAAAAAAGCATTGTGATATCAAGGTGCATTGTGATATCAAGGTTGATTTAATCAGGCAGAGATACATTGTATGTACATACAAACCTTTGCCATTATGCATCAACAGTAAATAAAGCCTTTGTGTGTGGAGGCCATGCGCCTAGCTTTGCCACATTTTCTTGAAAGAAACAGGGTCAAAATAGCTGTTATCAGTTTCAATAGCTCTTGTGGTGTGGGTTGATCTGTGCTGATATCTTCAAGAGCTATTATCTTGATTTTATGCCCTGGTCACAAGGATTCATGTGTTAGCTAACTGTAGTGTTTATCCTGACAAGCTAAATAGAGCACAGTATGACTCAAGAGTTTTTAAGCAAGGTTTGTTGATGAAGTCTTCCACTAAATTACATGTTATTATTTTGACAGTGTTAGCAATAAAACAATTTGTAACTTCAAGTACTTGTAATAAGATTGCTGATTCTTATTACAGTTACAACACAATAGATATTTAAAACTAATCCATTAACAAAAATAAAAAATCGCTGCAATTAATAAAAAGTCACAATGTTTTTTAGTCTGAATGTAATTCTGGGAGCTGACGCACTCTATAAGATAACCTTGTGTAATTATAGTATAGGCTTTTGTGTTCATGTGTGTGAGTGTTGAAAAGCAGGACCATGACCTGTGCAGTCAAAGCAATGATCAATATATCCAGTAGTAATCATATCAAATACACATTTTAAGTAAGGCAACAGATGTATTTTTGAGATTACACTTGTAGTCATGTGATGTAATTTGTAATCAGTACCCGATTACCTTTTCCAAGTAATCTACCCAACACTGCATGGTTACTCTGCTCTACTATTTTACTCTTTTATTCAACACTTATTGAAATATCAAAAGTGAATCATATCACATCAGACCTTTTCAGGAACAAAAAGAATGTTAACTATTTTTCTCTCAACCTTTAGTAAAATAAGATAAGATAAATTGGATAAATAAGATAAATGTGTAATTTCACTGCAGTTGTAGTTGCAGTGAGTTATACATGCCCTTATTGGGAAACTACACTGTTTCCGAATAGGGATACATTGGATTCCAGTGGTTTGGGTTGTGTAGACTGACCTGAACTGAAGCATTTTAACTTAAAGGAGTCCTAACCCCCAGCAGTGTTTTATTATAAACTACTGTTTACATCCTACAATACATCCTAAGTATTTTATTATTAAGTTTGGACAAATCATTTGCCTCGGGTTGAAGCTATTACGCCATTGAAATCATTCCTACTGTTGATCTTATTACTGCCAAAACCAAACAAGCAGAAATCAATTTCAGCAAGAAAGGCAAGAAGACCAAAAAAAAAAAGTAAAATTAGATCAAAATGTAAGAGGGGAAACGTATGGGATATGAGTGTACGTTCAAATGCCCGAACATGTCAACAAATGGCAAGCAGTAATTTTTGAGACATTAAAATATGGTGCTTTCAACAAATCCTTTTCTTTTTCTTGCCCTGAAGGTGAAAGCAGACACCTTGGAGTAGTTGTTTTCATATTCATTGTGTGCCCGCATTGTTTTAAACACTCACTCTTCACCGTGAGAAAGTGCGCCGTAGCTCTTTAAAAAGTAACAAAGCCTGTGGTATTTTGTATCTTATCTGATAAGCTATGTGCTTGCAGAGGTATTTTGATTGACAGATTAGCTTTATGGAGTTACTACTGAATAAATGTGATAGGCTTGGGAGAAATGTATAACCACCACATTTATAAATACATAACCCTTAACAGTGAAAGTGTCCATAATTATATGTCAACAACCCACTGCAGGGGTTGATAACACATAAAGTTTAAGCCTCAGTACTACTGTAAGGTGACAAACGACTGGTATCTGTAGGGGCGTAATGGCTAAAAGTGGTTGCTATCATGATTCCAGGACGTTTTACTGGACACTGCGCTAAACCAACCCACAGAATAGCTGCAGTGCTCACTTCCTCCTCCTCCAAAGTCAACCTAAACAGAGATGCGATAAATTAGCCTTCGGAGGAAATGCAAAGCAGAGTGTCTGGCAGGAAGCCACACACTGCCGAACCCCCAGTCAAACCGGAACATCTCCAACCTTTAACTCTCCTCCTCGCTCATCCATTTTGTTCTCTCTTTTTTGGGGGGGTGGGGGTGGCACATATGATGGAGAGACGAGGGCAGGAGCGGATATATGTGTTAATAGGGTTAATGCCAGACGAGTGATGTCATGGAAAAGTCGTTGCCCTAGCGCACACACCCTCCTGCCTCTCCACCACCTCATTTGGCCTCGTGGGGGGTGTCGATGAGGCCCCCCCCCACCACGCCCGCACACAGGCACACATAAAACATGCACCAGAAGGATTTTCATGTGTTTTGCTTAATATTGGTTAATCAACCTCACATTTTCGAAACCTAAGCTCCTAATCTGCTAAGCGTACAGTTGGTGTGTGTATGTGTGTGTGTGTGTGTGTGCGTGTGTGTGTGTTTACGTGCCCATGTGCTTGTGCCTGTAATGTTACATTAGGACGAATGCAGATGCATCTGGGATGCCTGGGAACGACATTGTGAACTCCATAGAATAAGAACGGACAAGTACACAGGAAAATTCCAGGCCAATTTAATTTCTAAGCGTATGACGCTAAATATTAAAAACAGTAGGTCATTTATATTCTCCTACACATGGTTGAACTCACAGCACCAACTCACTAATAACACATCTGGCATATTCCTTAAAGATCATACATATTTGAAATATGTTAATATGACAGGGAATATGTGCAACATGAGTTTACAAAACGCACATTAGTGAGCCATGAATTAATCTCATGAAAAATGCAAACCTGTCTAATTATTCGGAGATAACAAATTGTGAAACAGCTTCTTGCATTCCAAAAAACCCGGTGAGGAGAGCATTTTCTCCTACCTTAGCATATGCTTTTGGCGTTGAGTTCAAATCAGTGTTGTGAACGATCGTTGGCCATGCACCCGAGCCAATGTGCATTACTCGGGCCTTTCGTCCTCTTACATCATAATGGAGTGAGACGGTAATGAGCGAAGAAGCAGACCCTGTATACAAATCCATGGGAATGTGCGGCCTAACGCTACACTCTGTGGATTTTCCAGCAATGCCGCCCGCTCTAGAGAGAAGCTTTAGAAGCAGTGCACACACCAGTACACACAACAGAGACGCGTGCTGTACTCAGAGATCCCAGTCGACAGGGAACGTAACTTTAGACCATAACAAATGCAAGTAAACGCATGTAAGAATATATATGATATAAAGGTGGACTTGCACAAGTGTTTTGGAGGGTGTGTCAGCATGAGACGCACAGATGACTCAGACTACAATTGGAGGATAGTTGACTTGAGTTCCCTGGGTCTTAGATTATAGTTTTTGTTGTACCTGGATGCCTCCCTCACATTACGTTAGCATAGGGTCATCCTATTTTGTTGACTTTCTACCTTAGTGTAGCTGTCTACAATGTAAAAAAGGTAGGCAATGTCAGCCACAATGACAGTTTACAGTCACGGCATTTCAAAACATTCGTTGATAGAGATTTGAAACTCCTACATATGATTGTGAGATTTCTTTTTAATTATTGCTTGGATTTATATCCTATTTTACAACAAGATCTGAATACAATAGGACTATATGCAGTCCTCTAAACAGAAAATAAAGTTTGTACATATATTTATCTTGAAATACAAGCATTATTTTGTCAAACAGGAGCTTGGTCTTAAAAATAAAGATTCCAATCACGTAGACAGAGTCTAAGAGAAGACATAACTTTGAAATGAGACATCCCAAATTGTAACCGTAATGCTGTCTCCAAAGTCGGAATATGTGTGTCTTTTCCCTCCGTGCTGTCAGGCCATGTTGTTTTGAAGCGGTGAATAGATTTAAAAGATGCAGGATGACAAGACAAAGAGCGGGGGAATTGCCCCAGGCACCAGTGCTTTAAGTCATGCCATTTCCCTTCATGGCAGGCAGCCCTAAATAAGTTACTTATAAGCATTTATTGATGCACAAGTGTGGCATCTGTTCCTAGGCTGCGGTTCTGGATGTAATTAGCCCAGAACCTTTCACACTTCAATCAAGCGACACATTTAAAGACACCCCCCCACCCCCTCTCTTTCCTGCCATCTTTCTCCTCTCTCTTGCTAGGTTGTTGCACTCATTCGCACGCCGTGGTTCCTCCATGTGCAGTAATTACTCTAGGATTGCCTCCATCATCATTATCGTTATCTTCACAACATTCCCTCAATGTCGGAGGCAATGGTTAACAGTGGATGGAAGAGTCAGTGGGGTGACTTCAACTATTTTGATAATATAAAGCAACACCAGGCAACAAACAAACAAATCTGATGACAGTTTAGATGTGTGCTACTGTATGGCACAGTGCGCCAAACATACCTAAAATCCCATGAAAGGGCCTGGAATCCGGCTTCATGAATTGGTTTCGTGTGCGTATGGGTCTTTCCTCCCCATGTCTGGATGCAATATAAATCTAATTGCATTAATTCCACCGGATTTCAGAATATAAACTATTCATTTTGTTTTGGAGACTATAAGAGAGGTTTAAACCTAGCCCAGGGGTAATCTATGTGTAGAGTCCCCTTTAATATTACTGAGGGCTTTTTATGGAGCTCTTGACATGATAGATAAACCATACAGTGGATTGAATAGCCTTCTTCTGCAGCACACAGTAAATGCCATTTGCCATTAACAATGCTGCAGTGGGGTACATAAAGCATTAATATACCTTTTACGACTATACAGCCTAACTGAGCATGTCTCCTATGAAAGCCTTTCCTCTGGTACACGTGGTGGCCAAGTCCTCCTTGCAATACCTCTAAAAGAAGCATTTAATTGCACCAAACAGATGAGATGACAGACATTAGGGGTTTTAAAAGCCATCGTAAAAAAGGGGAAGGAGTGGAAACAGAAGGAATGGTTCACCTATCTCAAGCAGAACCGCTCCAATAAAATTGATGCGCGACAAATACGAGCGCATTTCTGCATACTCTCACCAAACTCAGGAGATGGTGGTAAGAGGGGGTGTGCATGGAGCGGATGCTATTGGATGTCCCCGATGAGGGCCTCTTGCCCCTTGCAGGCCAGAGGTACAATGAAGGGGGCACGGAGACAGGTCATCAGTCAGAATGTGAGTGGATCAACTACTGAGCCCTGTGGGACGCCATAGAGAAGTTGCCACTCCAACAGGGCCCAGCCATACGTCATCACCGGTGTCCGATAGGGGCAGGGATGTGACTAAAGCAGGCCTGCGTGGAACAATGACCCATGGTTCAGCCGACGTGCTTAAGCAGCTGGGTGTCAGTGGCCTTTAATAGATGGGGGTGACTCCCTCCAGATAACACACCCATGCATTGTCTGTCTCCCCCCTCCGACAGAAAAGGTAGTTTTCTGGGCTGAGGCTGAAATCATGTGGGGGCTTTTTTCTCTCCTTTTTTTTTTTTACAGCTAGCGGCTTCTGTCAGCTGAATGGACTGTGTGGCTGGATGGGTCTATATGTTTGTGTGTGGAGGGAGAGGGGAAGCGACTTGGAAAGAAAGCAGCCCATTGAGTCGCATGGAGAGGGGAACACACACAACATATCACAAGGGAACATCTGCGTAAGTGGAATGTGTACATGATGTCAAATGATCTCCAAAGATACGGGCCCAACATGAAACTAAAGAAGGCGATAGGGCAACCCCAACAAGCCCTAGCCAAAGAGACTTGACTTGTGTTTTGTATTTGTTGGAAAGTTTTGCTAGGACTCATGGCCCTGTGCAGCGCCAGATTGGGAGGTTCGCTATCTTATGACACACGAGCAGGAATGTTTCCATGGCTTGTCTGACTCAAGTCCTGCTTCCACTGTGGTGAGAGAGACAGACAGCGCAATCATTCCTTCCGCTCTTTCCCTCTAAGATCGCTTGTCTGGCTATCAGAAAAAAAGTCAGAACCGCCATACAAATCCCCTTTGAGCCGTCCGGAGAGCACACACACCAACTGTCTGCATGGCGTGTTCAGACGAATGCAATCCATTTAAACGTCCCGCAAACACCTGCTCGTTCTCGGATTATTGTCTATGCCGTCACCCTGGTATGAGCCGGAGGAGAGGAGGAGCTCTTTTGCCGCTGTATCGTTATGAGTTTGTCTATCATTTAGAAGGCATTGATTTGGAGTTAATTGACTCAATTCCTATATGAAGTTTACAAATAACGGTTGACAGACATACAGTATATATACAAGAATGGACCTTGTTTCTATGAAGGTTTTCACCTTTTAAAACATACATTTCACTTACACACTGAGCCATTTTATTTATTTTTGGTAACATTTGGGAAAGAATAAATCAATTGAGTGAATAAATTGAATTGAATACATTGAATTCCATAGTCAGGCTAGTCTGGGCTATGGGCCTTTTCTTGATAACCAGGCTGTTGTGTCTACTCTGTGGCCTCATCCAAGTGAGTCTCTGCACACAGGCCACTTCCACAGGAGTCAGGTGCAGTCACCCGGTCTTCCAACGAACCACTGAACCACACGCAGACCTACCACTTGAGCAGAGAAAAAGGGGGGAATCAAGCAGCAATTCATCATGCACTCGCCAGATCCTGACCTCAATACAATTAGTAGCCAGATGTCTACGCGCTGCACGCTGAACCCCTCATGCAAGCTCAGCGGCCTTGCATCGTAGAGACAAACTCCGTAACGACATGCATGCAAATGCACGCACTGAAGGACGCAAACACAACCACATGGGAAGCAAACGCAAACGTGTACTCCATCGCCTCTCCTCATAAGGGTCGGCTGGAGTGGGGTGGGGTCGCAGAGGAGGCGGTGGGGGAAAGGGGGGGGTCACCCACTTTAACATGGAGACTCCCTTGCAAGTTGACCTATCCACCTCTGATCTCTCTCTCTCACCTTTCTATCCCCCCCTCTCACCCTTATTCCCCGGCTCTCCTTCCCCTTGGGGCAGTTCTGCCGGCTTGCTCCTGAGGGGGTCCTTCACGCGACAGCCTGGGTATTACCTGTGGAGTGAGCTGTCACAGCCAGCCACCTGCGTAGGGGAGATACAGTGCAAGGTAGCCACACAGCCGACCCAAGACACCCTGAGGGAGCGATCTGGCAGGGCAGAAATAAGACTGTCAGGGGACCAGCTTAGAATAGAGCACACGCTCAGTCTGGTTCTACATGCTAGCCTAGCCACGCACGCTAGCTAGCTAACGCACTTCTGACAATGACTCGGCACTTTATGTTGGCTATAACAGTAGTCATCTAGTCGGACTGCTAGCGTGCATGTAAGAGGAGCAGAGGGCTAACTGGTGGCCGAGAGGTCACAGAAATACTGGCGCTGTCCTGCCCCAATGCAGTACGCTCCTAAAACAGGAAGACGTCGTCTGTTCAAAAAGGAGGACACGTTCGAAGAGTAGGTGCTTCTATTGTGCTTTGTGGTCAGCATGGCCTTCTCATTATCGCCATGCTGGTTTGGTTCCAGGGAGTCTTCTCTCTGCTGTGGCTCATTGAAAGGCCACCATTGTACAAGCCCCCCCCCCCCCCGCCACACCCTAACCATTTATTACCCCTGGACCCCCCCCTCCCCACGCCAACCTCTCACCCCCTGCCACACATGTCATGTGTTAGCCGTGCCGCCCAGCCAGAAGTCGTCTGCCCTTCCCTAACCCCACCCCGCC
>JAVQIZ010196556.1:0-15948 GCA_036023535.2 Galaxias brevipinnis | reverse complement strand
AACTCACAAAGAAGGTGAGGATCAGACTTGGAGCTCTATATAGAATAAGGTCATGCTTTTCACTTGAAAATAGAAAGACAATTGTAAAATCTACTCTCTTGTCAGTCATGGATTATGGTTATATTGTGAATATGCATGCAGCCCCAACTATTTTAAAGTCCCTTGATGCAGTTTACCACAGTGCTTTGCGTTTTTTAACTGGGGATAGTTTTAGTACTCATAATTGTACACTGTATACAAAAGTAGAATGGTCTTCTCTTAGTGATAGGAGAGAGAAACATTGTCTTTTTTTTGTTTTCAAGGCACTGCTGGGCAAGTTAATTCTTTACCTTACTCCATTATTAAAACACAAATCCAGTAGTCATAGGACATGCTCACAGGAAAATATATCCCTTGAGAGCAGCAAAGTGAACACAGCACTCGGTAAATGAGCTTTCAGTTTTTTTGCCTCAGATAAATGGAATAAGATTCAACAGGAATTTAAATTAGAGCAGGTTTTTTTCTATTGAACAATTTAAACTTTTACTTGTTCTTGTTTTGGTTAAAACTTAAATATTGTTAAAAATTATTTGTTTTTGCTATGTTTTATTTTACTTTTTTTTTACATTTATTTGTATTACATTTTTTGTTGTTGTAATTTATATTCTGCCTTTAAAGAGGGCCCTGCTGGAAAAGAGATCTGGTCTCAGTCGGTTAACCCTGTATAAATAAAATAAATAATAATTATAAACTGGTAAATCTGAAAAATAGGTGACATTTTACATTAATATCTCTAACACAATGTTTTTCTGTCTTTTGACACCTTCTTATGACATTTCCATTCAGAAAAAACCTATTGGTCAAATAAAAATTCATGATATATATATATATATAAACTCATCAGCCATAACATTACAACCACTAACAGGTGAAGTTAAATAACGTTGATCATCGTGTTACAATGGCACCTGTGAAGGGGTGAGATATATTAGGCAATAAGTGAACAGTCTGTTCTTGAAGTTGGTGTGTTGGAAGCAGGAAAAATCAGCAAGCGTAAGGATCTGGGCGACTTTGACAAAGGCCTAATTGTGATGGCTAGATGACTGGGTCAGAGCATCTCCAAAACTGCAGGTCTTGTGGGGTGTTCCCATTATGCAGTGGTTAGTACCTACCAAAAGTGATCCAAGGAAGGTTAACTGGTGGACCGGCGACAGGGTCATGGCATTTACCTTTGAATTAATTACCATGGCGATTAACCTCGGTAAAAGGTGACCCATCGTTGTGGTATAGATAACCCAGGTTAAACTTGAAGTTACCTCACTAACCCAAAATACGGCTTTGTGGTATATGCCTCAGCTCATCACAGCATAACGGTGGGAGGGTCATCACATATAGATTACTGATTACCTTCTTTAATTTGAAATTTGCAATATAATCCAAAGGATTAGTAAATCTCAAATCTGTAATCTAAATACTTTCCATTACTTTTGGATTACTTTGTTTTTAAATACCTTATTTATATATAAAAAAAACATAATTAAATAATGCATGCAACATTTTTTGTCTAGATTTTATACATTCCACTGACTTACATTGAAATGGAAACATTCCACATTTTAGATTTAGTCACCTGGTTTAGATTAAAGCTGACCATTGAAAAAAACTTTAAAATACCGCTTTGCATGGCGCCTATACGCACTGCCAGCACTTGCGACATCTGGAAAAAATGTAATGGTTGAGGTATGGATTAGAAGTTATGAAACTGGGGAAATGGCTGTAATGTTTCTTGTGACAAATAAATGTGTGCTGTGACGACCCCGAGCGCCCCATAAAATTGCCGCGCACGTCGTCTCTCATGCAAAGGTTTACGGAAAAGTTGCCAGCCCTTCCTGAATGTAGAATGAGAGTGAGAACAAACAGAAGGAAACTCAAAGCACAACAAGGACAGATGGCCAGACTGATCCAGATAGTTTGTGTTAATCAATGTATTAATCTATTTGGGCTGCCTGAAAATAAGTCAGGTTTCTACAACTGGTCACTTAGTTACATGCTAACTATTTTACCATAAACATAGTGAACTTGGAACTAGGAATTAACCTTTTTTTTGTTTGTTTTTTCAAGCCGCTATAAAAACACAGGTCAGCATTATTGAACTTGTCCTCTACATCTTTGAGACACCAGAATAAGGAAGCCCTCACTTTAATATGGAATCCTATCAATCTCCTTAATTAATAAAAGCAGC
The DNA here is from genome assembly GCA_036023535.2 of Galaxias brevipinnis. Lineage (NCBI taxonomy): Eukaryota > Metazoa > Chordata > Actinopteri > Galaxiiformes > Galaxiidae > Galaxias > Galaxias brevipinnis. The sequence goes on along the minus strand of JAVQIZ010196556.1, from coordinate 13,727 downwards.
TAAGAAAGTATGATCTCTTAATATTTGACACTACAAACTACTATTATTGTGACAGCTCTACTGAGAGGGAGAGAAGGAGGTGACATTTGAGTCTATACAAAAGATCAACGATTTGTTGTTCTCTGTCAGATCAAAACGTTAGTGAAGCCAGACTGATGCTAGCTTTCATCCTGCTCTTTGTGCTTTGTTTAGCCTGACAAAAAGCCTGCAGGAGCCATCACAAGTGTGTTGATGTGTGTGTGTTTCCTCATTCTTAATAAGCAGCCTCAATGTTCATTCAATATTATCAGTCAGCCTAGACAAAAATAAGACTTAAGGTTGGATACAGTGAGAGACCAGCGAAGGCGCTGAGGTCATTCAGTCATGTTACAATTAAAGGTTATGTGGTTTTTGGATCAAATTGACCCATTTCAAATTTGTACTAAAATAAAAATGTATTAAAAAAAAATGTCTTTCTGTCCCTGGCACTGAAATGTAAATATCCATTTCCATCCAAATATGGACTTTAGTTTAACTGGTTCAATCTCTTAGCGCACCTGCCTTCCCTCAGAGAACAAACTTTTTCTTTGCAAGAGCAACATTGAGCCACAGCTGCCAAAGAAAGAACTTTATGGTGGCCACCAGTGGTATTCTTCAATATCCTGAATGCTCAGCCTACATTGCGTTTGCTATCTGGATGGCTATTAACCATGACTGGAACCGAAGGAAGCTTCTAGATGAGCTAGGAAATCTACGGATGACACTGCGCATACAAAGGAGACATGTGCCCAGGACCCCACTTACATGTTGATGTTTTCATAGCCCATACATGTTGATGGTTTCATAGCCCTGTTGCTTAGTATGGTTTGGCAAATGACAAACTGGTTTTGGGGGGGATGCTATCGCTGGAAATTGAACCAAATTCAAAATGTTAAAATTCACAATTTAATCTATACGGTTAAACAACAAATACTGCATATATCATAAGAGCCATTTGAACGCATTTAATAGAAATGTTCAATAACCGACTTGTATTATAAATTCAGCTGAAATGTGTGGCTCTTTGCACTGTCAATTATGAACATTGCACAATGTCTTGCACAGCAATGAGTTGCGTTAACTTTTCAAACCGAGGGGGATTACAACGTCTGTGTTATAGGCCAGTAAACAATCTTTTAATGGGTTTGCCGAGTTTGGTTTTAGGCCCACCAGGAGCCTGCTCTCCTTGCACGTTATAATTCACATGCCTGTGCTCAATGTGGGAGTGGTTATAAGCCAGTTGACACACTCCTTTATTTTCCTTTTCTAGACAATCAAAATACTGCCAAACCAGGCTAGTTTTACGTGATGTCAACCATGTTCCCTCTTTCCACTTGCGAACAGGCCAGTCACAGCTAATATCCAGAGAAGGGTATTCCTAATCCTACAGAATAAAAATTAATTTTAGACAATGGGGCGCTACCAACTATGCGCAACAGATTGGGGAAGGACCTTCACTGTACCTGCATGACTGTACTCCTGTGCACAAAATGGGGTCCATAGAGGCATGGTTAGACGAGTTTAGTGTGGAGGAACTCCATTGACTTGCACAGAGCCCTGTTTCAACCTCAATAAACGCCACAGGCCATTCCTGTTCCAAGACTCAAAACATTTTTGGGTGTGCTAAGCCTGTGCTAATATTGAGCAATGTGAGTCAGTGCCTCCATGTATGTATGTATGTATGTATGTATGTATAAGCTTGCATGCTTGTATTTGGGTCCATCTTTTCATGTTTGTTTTTGAGGACAACAGACCTAGCTTCTATTACTCTTAGTAATAAATGCATGCGATTCGAGGGTCTTCATCATCTGTCTATGATTGGAAACTTCAACTGTGGGGCAAGTGCAATAGCAAAATACTGAATGACTTGTTGACGTATTTAAAACTTAGAATTTCCATAACAGAAGCGATAGAGGGAGATCTGGAGAAAAGGGCTTGAGAAAGAGGGATTCAAATGAAGATCATAGTGAAGGAATAGTGTGACAAGAGTGAGTGACACAAAAAACTGAAATATAAATGAGATAAAAAGTTAAGACAAACAGAAGTGTATAGGTAACAAGAAATAGGAACAGCCGAATAGAAAGCCAGCAATACTGAGGACGTGAGTAAAAAGAATTGTGTAGCAGTTGGTTAGAACAAGTGTTCAGAAATGGGGAGGTGTGGATAGAATGGTGTGTAGACCCTCATTCACTGTGGGTCTTTGAGATCATATCATCGTCTTGGTTCTGAAGGCAATTTACTCAAGCCTTTCTCTTAGCAGCTTAAGTGTTGCCATGCAGCCGTTATCCCCAAATTACTTCCTTTTAATAGACAGCATCCACAGAGGCTGGAAGAAGATGAGCAGTGAGGGATGCTGCAGAATGGAAATGAACATCATTGAACGGACATCGCTGAGGGTCTGTCTCCATGGGTTGATTACATCACTGACATTCTCTCACCTGGAAATAGTGATGTGTGTGTGTGCATTGATGGCACAGGAAAAGTGCGTTAAACTGTTCCTGCAAATTATCTGACTGACACTATAACCCTCTCGGAACAACTGTCAAAATGATAAGATGGTGTGTGTCTGTGAGTGTGTGTATGTGCCAGCTGGGACCATCTTGGCCAGATCCCAGCAGATTAGAGCAGTTTCCTAGGAAGTGGCATGCGACAGAAAGACCCATTATCATCCTGTCACACACTCTTATCTCACAATTCTCTCTCGGACGCACACACACTGAACAGGACAGAACAGAGACAAAGACAGTGCGCTAGAGAAGTAAGATGAGGAGGAATAAAATATGAGTAGATAAGGGTAAGAGATAAAGAAGTGATAAAGAGGGGTAAAAGAACACACTTGTCCCTTTCTCCTTGTCTGATACTTTCTTTGACTGTCCCTGTGCTGGTGTTCAACAGGGGAAAACACACGTGCAGTCCTCATCGGTGATTGGTTCGTGGGGTCGGAGAAGAAAGGCCTGTTAGCGGACTCCCTGAGGTTCACTGTGAGGAAGCTCATTCATTCATCAGACATTAGCAGTCTTCTATCTCTCTCTTATGAACACTTACACACACGAGGAAGGCCATGGCTGCTAATGAAACCTGATTTGACCCCTACTAACCTGGGATTCCAGCCATGCGCACGTTTATGTCTGTCTTTCTACATGTACATAAGAAACAGATAATACAAAATAGACAATGGAACACTGTTGAAAAACATACAAGATTGAACAAGTAATACACCACAACGAGAAAAATGTATGAACATTTTCAATATTTATTCCAAGAAGCTCAGCTTTCTTTTCTAGTAAATCCTAGTTTTTATTATGATGCCATAAAGACACTTGACACTGGCCTTGTCACTTATGTCGTAGTGGCTTCAGTCATAAAATATAAATAAATACAGAAACGCAACCTAAGGCCTGTACTTCAAAGCAGGATTTGGCACTAGGGAGATAACTTCGGGTTGGGTTATCTGTACCATGACGGTGGGTCACTTTTTACCGGGATAATTTGCCATGAAAGCTTATGCTGCACACCTAAACTGCTTCGGAGCAAAGAAAGCGGAAGGCAAAGAAAGCTAAGGAGAACTGCGAGGAGGATGTGGAGTTTGATGATCTGGTGTCGGCGCTGCGCTCTGGTGAGGTGTTCGATAAGGACCTGTCCAAATGAAGCGCAACCGTAAACACAACCAGAACTGGAACTACGACAGCAAATCGGGAATGGCCTATCACTAGCCCAACATAAAATTAAACAGATCAACACGCAGTAATGCATTGCCTACTGACCAATCAATTCTCTCAACATCACCACTCCTAGAAGATCCTGTTGACCTCGGTGTGCGAATAGTGAGAGGGACTCAGTCTTAGGAAGGGCAATTTCAGAGACAACTAAAGTTGTGTAATTCACAAGGTGGTTCTTGCTCTTTACTTTTTCCCTTCAAGTAATTTGAAAGCCATTTCATTGTTCTATAAGCCTTTGTATCAATATCATCTTTAAACAGAAACTGATTAAAGCACTAAATAACCTTGTGCTTATTTACTTTAAGATATGCAAGTAAGCCTACTTGGAAATATTTGAATTATGTTTTTATATTTGTTCTTTATTTGCTCCCAGGACTTTGATGTACCACCTACCTGAACATTGTTTCAGACCAAGTACACCCCTTTATAGCATCGGTATTCCCTGATAGCAGTGTCCTCGTCCAGCCAGATAATGCCACTCTGCAAAAATGGTTCAGGAATAGTTTTGAGGAACATGACAAAGACTTCAAGATGTTGACTTGGCCTCCAAATTCCCCAGATCTCTTTCCGATCAAGCATGTGTGGGATGTGCTGGAACAACGATCCTTGGAGGCCCCACCTTGCAACTTAAATACCTTAAAGGATCTGGTGCTAATGTCTTGGTGCCAGATACCACAACAGAGGTCAGAGGTCTTGTGGAGTCCATGCCTTGACTGGTCAGAGCTGTTTTGGTGGCACTAGGGGGACCTACACAATATTAGGCATGTGGTTTTAATGTTTTGGCTGATTGGTGTATTTGATATATTATGTGCAGACAATGACAAATACAGGCAGACAAAAAGATATTATCTTTCTTAACTCAGATCTTAAATATGTCCTGAATGAACTAAAGAAACACTGAACAAATTGAAGGAACTAAAAGAACTGCAGGAAACAGTTCTGAACCATTTCCGCCAGTTCCTTAGATTTGTCCCCGAACGGCTTCTAGCGGTACATTTTGGGGGTTTATTTAATTCAGTTCGATTCGGTTAATTTCGTTCACTTAAAAGATTCGTACAAAAAGCGCGAATCATCTGCGAACGACCTACCACATGTTGCATGTTCGACTATCAGGTATATGCTCATTGGAATGGCATTTCTTTCTTTGCAATTATGCTGTGGAAAACGTCAGCCACAACTCAGTTTATCACCGATTTGTTGGTGTTGGTGGCCATAACAAAATATATGGTTCCCCAGTAAGTGGCACTTTGGCGAAGCCATCTCTGCCAGCAGAGTTTAAATTCTTTACTATTCGGAGCTATTTGGAACTCTCACTCCATGAACTTCTTTAAATCCCGTCTCAAAACCCACTTGTTTTTCTTACGTTCAATTTGTTCCCCTTGTATAGGCTAGACAACTAGAAATCCCATGTATTATTATTATTACACTATTTGATCTGTTTCGTACATTGGCAGCTTTCATTGTGTTGGGTAGTAAGTTGTCTGGGAAACAGATTAACTACTGTTTTCATCATTAACAAAAATGGTCCTCTGTCCCATGTTTTAACCATGACGTAGAATGCACACCAGAAGCGACGAGCTTACCTGTTCTCAATTGGTTCACCCCAATTGCATCGCCTCATCCACCAGGCTGTGAGCTAGTGGGCATTTCTGATCAATTTGACAGGCAGCCACAAGGTAGTGCCATGATGTTTACTACTGCTACAGTATCGCATTAAAAACGACGTCGGTTTGTATGACGGTATTGGTGTAGCGTCAGCGGACTAATTTGCATAATCTTCTGGGGAAAGTTCCAGCAGTCGAAATGCAGATAACACAGAGCTATTTAGTTCCTCGAAAAGTAGTTGCTGGGACTAAAAGTACCGCAAACATTTGGTCAGAAAGCGCCGAAAGTCTCACATCTATCAGGTTATGGTCATCATTGCGCAAGCAATATGTTAGACCAAAGGCTTCGGCTATTATAATTGATCAGAGAAAGAGAAACACATTTGATTCAGGATAACTAAGGCATGCTGTCACTTAGTATAAAGTAAATAAAAATGAGCACGCCTATTTTCGAATGAAGGTCAGAGGTGTATGCTCCTGACTGAACTATGTTTTTATGGAACTCTTACTTGATCGTTCATCTTATCATTGCTTTCCGTCAGAACCTGGTGAGAGCCAGCTAATATCAGTAGAGCCTCAGTTCAGGGAGGACTGTTGACTATAGATGATGGTCAGGAAATAGCTACCGGGTAGAAGACGTCTTACATGTTATATATATATATATATATATATATATATTTCTATTCCAGACTTATTTGAATTTTTTCAAAATTTTTTCATTCATAGATAGGAAATTCCTTAGAATATATGGGTGTTTTGTATGACAACATAATTGTAGGACAAAGCATAGCTTGGTTAGTCAACACTTTCTTACTTTGCCATACCCCATTTTGCTCCCACCTATACACACACTAAAGCACAATCCCCGTTTTGGAGTTAAACTGTTACAATGATGTGGTTTCTGCATTCTCTTAGGGCTTTCTGCTGTAGCTTCCAGCCCACTCCCATGCTCTGCTGCTATGGTGATCCCAGACAAAGCCCCTTTGTTTCCCAAGGACAAGCCTCATGCCAGCAGGCCCCAAGCCTCTTTACCTCCTGTTTGAAAAGGTGTTACCAGTCCATACATCACAGCAACAGTTTTAGACATTTCTTATTCAGATCATGGTTTAAAGACAATCATTTAATATCATAGAACTTGACGTATGTGCCTTTAAGCAAGCTTAAAATACCATGATGGTGATCACAATTCTCACAAGCTAAGGATCTGTAGACACCTTTGTGAGCACATTGTCTGCACCAATATAAGTCCTGCTCTAAGTTATTGAATACTCAGTCGATTTGTCTCTGTCTAATTTTTGCCATTGCTCAACTTAGCAGTACAATTGCATTGCATTGCATTTACTGGTTTTCTTGTATTTAATTAAATATTATCTTATACATATTTCAGCTCCAAGGTAATTTACCAACCTTATTTCCAGTGCATCAATTCCCTATTGAATTATTCCAGAGTTAGTCCTCTTGTATTAAGATTGCTTGCATAATATACAAAATTACTGACAATTTGACTACAAAGACTTCTTGATCGGAGTCTTAACAAACAGTGGAAGCCTATAGGAGCCAATATTTAGCCCAACGCTTTGGTACTTGAATGAAGGTTGTATGGATGTACATGGCCTATAAAAACAAACAGTCTGCACTTATAGTCATATAGTCACACTGTTTATTTCACTTTCAATATGCTGTGGTACAGAACCTTTCATTTTTTCAAATACTTGGGTCAGGACTGAAACATTTGTCTGTAACTGCGTCACACTCGTCATATACCTTGTTTATTTGTTTTTACTTGTGTATATTTTTTACATAATTTATTTACGTAAAATATTTGAAGAGCAATTGAGGTATACTCCACTTGTCAAACTAGAAATTTTTCTGACTACTCTGGCATTAAAAAAGAGGAAAAAATTGAGGCAAAACCAATTGAGAACAATCCAAGTGAATTGTTAAGGCCTAGACACACTGACAGTTTGCCTTCTCCTAAGATTGGTGAGTAGCTTTGAATCAATCGGAAGACGTGCAACGCTAACACTTTGGACCATTACCGCCCCCATACCTTTGAGCATGCGCAAAACCAAGCTTAAGTTAATCATCAATATCGTCTCTCCAAATTAAAGCTGCTGTGATAATACTTTACTACGAGCCACCTTGGTTACTAACTTCCGCTACTTGTAGACATAATAGCGTGCTCAGATTGGTTCTTTCCTACAAACCAAACAATGAGATTTTGTTTATTGGCCGTGGTTTTTTCCTGATTGTGAAAACGCGTCTATTGGTTGTGGATCTTGTCTTCTATGGGCCGATTGTTTCAGTTCCCTGTGTATTTGTGTATAACGCCTGTCCTTTCTCTTAATCCTTGACTGCTCATTGTGAATGTTACGTGCGTTTGTGGTTCCTTGTTCATTGACTTGTTTATGGTCAAATTACTTATTTAAGGTTTCTGTCTTTGGGTCCTACTAATGCTTCTGGACCGTCTGTGCCAAATAAAACAGTGGCTGTTCGGTAAGAAGAAGCCTAACCTGTGGATCACACCGAGAAGGAGCATAACCTGTGGATCACACCAAGAAGTTCAAATGGATGTAAAAACTCTGGAAAAGTTGGGACATATTCAGGAGACACAGGAGAAATACAAAAGCATCACACACATTACTAGGTATTTTTGGGACGAATACTAATCTATTTTTACTATATTGAGACAGATCCTGCTAGAGCTGCATCCAATGATACACCATGGATAATGACAAGCTAACTTAACCTTACGTAGTTTCCCTGGCTTGGTCAGAAATCCCACTGTACAAATAAGGAGTAATATAACCTAAAATAACAAATGTGTATGATAGATCCTGCTGGCTTATAAAGATCGGCAAAAACAAACAATTATTTTCCTGTCATACTGAGATGTGGCTCATGAAGCAGTAAAATAGAGGTGTAATTCTTTTCAAGATTTAATGAAATAATACTCATAGCCTCTTAGGCTTACAATATGCATGCAAAGAGATAGCCCATATTTGACAGATTAGCATAAAAAGATAAATCTTTAAGCATGGAAACTTGATTTAGTTAGATGGATCCAAGCTGAAACCAATGATAAAGTGAGAAAAAGAGAATGAACTACAGAAAGAGTGAGGAGGGGAGTGAGGAAAGGAGATGGAAAGATAAAGGCATTAGCTCTGCCTTTCTTCTGTAGATGACAATGGTATAATTATTATCACACAAACAATAATCTGTCTTTCTTCTCCCTCTTCCCAATTGCATACATAGCTTCAGGCACATAATTCACTACACTGGTTGAGAGCCATTTGAATATTTCTTTGGCAGGAAATCACATTACAGGCTATTAAAAAGTAATTATTTGTACATAAATTCCCTGCAAGTGTGAGGGAAAACCTGGCAGATATGCGGTGCATGTAGCTTTGTATGTGTGTAGGTTCAATGCTAAGGCAGTTAGTGGATGAGCCAGTACAATGTTGTGTTTATGAAACCCCCCGACAGGCTCTCCATCATCACGCCAGCCCTTCTGTGTCACCACCAGCATATCTCATGGACCAGCCCATGATAATGTCATTACTAAAGCTTAGCACCAAGATGAGTTTAGAGGAGAGGGGGTTAGAGCAATAGCAAATAATGGAAAATATTATTTGATAAGATTTATTAATATTGATTTAGTTTCCAGCTTCTTGGGCGGTCTGAAAGGTGTCTTTGTCTCTGAAGAATTGACCTCCTCTCTCCTTCTCAGTCTCTATCGTGATTCAGTCACACTCAAACAACCAGCCTGGGTTCATGCCTTTATTGTAGACCGACTAAATCTAACAAACTACAAACTGACAGACCAGCAGTGTCTGAGTCTGGTGATAAATCAGGGCAGACGACGCCCAAAGTGTTATTATTAGTTTCAATAGTCAAGGGTGATGGTAGGGCACTTGGCAGGAGACCACACCACAACATCAGAGTAACAAGGATTATAACAAAAGAGCAAATGATAAATGTGTTTTACAAATAAGTTACATGAATCAAATAATATATAAACAACATAAATAAATGAATGTATACAAAGAGCTGAAAGAGATGAAATAGGGATCCAAAATATGTAATGTCTTCAAAAGCATTGATAAAACCCCACTCCCCACCCTCACCACCACAGGTGTTACAGTCTAGCATTACTATTGACCCGTCTTTGTTACCAGTAGCATTACTGTTGACCCGTCTTTGTTACCAGTAAGGGGCCGAGATGCATTGGAACGCAGGGCCAACAGAAAGAAGAAGCAGCCAAGTACAAGCTTGGGATGTCTTTGGGGTTTTAGTTGGACCGACAGAATTGCCATTTGAAATTGCCTTTTGACATATTGACATATTGAAATCTTACATAAAGTAATGTTACAAAAAGGCAGTCACTTACCCATATCTTCCTTTGCAAAATGCTACATATTAGAGGTTCATTATATGAATGCTCAGAGACAATGTGGGATGAGCTATGTTAGTGTTTAAGTGAGCATCTAGCTTTATAGATGAGGATAGGATTGAGCACTTGACATCTCCAGATAACTGTGAGGTCTGACATCTTCGAGTCATCCCTTTAAATCAGCTTTCAGCACAGCCCGCTGTGTTTTGTCTATTCTGTTTACTGTGTCCTAAGCTTCATTTTTCTATTCATGGAGATTTTCTATTCTCATTCAACATTAGGTCATATTGAGAATATTATCAGCACTACAAATAACCTGTTTGCAGAAAAGCCTAATTTGTCATGGAACATAAAGAATGGCTGTTAATTGCCTTTCTTATAGATAATATTAAATCTAGTTGACATGTACATTTAGTTAAAAATATTTGCTGTGGCACTGCTAAGTAGTATCTAGAAAACAGGAACTACTTTGTGTTCATTGGCAACTACATTTACCAGAAGATAAATTGATTTGGATTAATCTCGCATTACAGCAGGTTAACCAAGAGTTAATTTTTTCTTTCAAATAAGAATAGGGAGAAAACAATGTGTCAGATCAGTAAGAGGCTGATGTACTGTAGCCAGGGCTACCCATAAGGGGGTATAAAGGGGAAAACGTTCTGGGCCCCAGCTGTTAGGGGACCAATAGAGGGCAGCTATAATCATGTTCAATTCCTAAATAGGCATGCACCAATCCCATACTCAGTGTCAGTATTGGTTCAAAAATGGCCAACGTCACGGGATTTGATATCGGAAAAAGTAAAGTATAATCCGATACAATCCGTAAACCAAAAGTATAACGTAAATGCTTAAAACTACAGCAACATGGTGTAAAGACGTGTCACCCGGTGAGATCACTCATGCTGTAATAACAGCACACATGACATATAGAAAGTAATTTGTTCGATTTATTTGTCCGTAGCCAAGTTAGTTATCAACCAAAAAAATAGATACATCTAGTAATGCTTACAAAGGATAGGCTTGGTAACGTATAGTCGTTTTGCCAAATGTCCGCTACAGAGTACGCTTTTCCAGAGGATACATTGATTTGGATAAATTACACATCACAGCAGGTTAACACAAGTGTTCATTTTTGCTTGCAAATAAGAACAACAAGAATTGTTTGGTCAAATCTATAAGTGGCTGGTGTACTGTAGATAACCTTATGGTAGCTTCCCTTTGCAACTTTAAAACAAAATCTGATCAACCAGTTTGCACGTATTTTTATATATTGGGGACATATCACGATTCCTGATTTTAGTTTTCACTGAGATTGATGATTATAAAGTATTGTAAAAAGACAATTTGAGGAAATAAATATTGTAACTTATTGCTTATGGGCGTAACCATGTTTGTATACATTGTCGTCAATGCTAAAGCCTGGTTTATACTTCAGCGAACATGCACGTCTCTGTGTAGCTACGCAGAGAAGGGGTTTCTGGGAAAGCGGAAATGGGGAGTACTCCCAAATTGTAACAGCACGTCGCGCAAAGCTTCTTCTCCAGTGCCTCAAACAACCGCTGATTGGTTGGGCAGGGTGAGAAACAAATAGATATTTGGTAATATTTTTGGCTGTATCCGAAACAAATAAACACAGATGACAATGAAATTGAGCAGATGTAAGAGCGAAATATGAAACGCAGTGAGCAAGCTTCGGTCCCTTTGTTTATACTTTCGCGGGACATGAACGGGAGTTTCCAGTGCTTGACAACTTTGTTTTTTCCGAATGCTTACACACTAAAAGTGAATGCTCAATCAAAATGTCCAAAATGTAACTTCTGTAACCATACCTTAAACCAAGGCAGCCATAGTAACATAGTAACATAAAAGTACAAATTTATCAGGTTTGCACTTAGCTTTGTCGACTCCCCAAGCTTCTCTGGCTCCCGAGTCGACTCCCCAGGACTCGGTCGCCCCAGCTGTGTCCCAGTCCCTTGCCTCCTTCCGGGGCCACGCCAGTTCCCCTTCTTCCTCCTTGGGCCGCATCAGGCCCCTCTGCACGTTCCCGAGACCCCGCTCTGATCCCGAGGTTCCTGTCCAGGCTGTCCCTGCTTCCGAGGCCTGAGCCTGGTCCCTGGTCACTCCTGAGCCTATCACAGTCCTGAGAGGGTTTTATCCAGCTGGGGACTCTGCACCTTCTGAATTGTCTTTGCTCTTTCTGGGCCCTTTATTAAGCTTTATGGTTTTCACCTGTGCCTTGTTTTGGACCTGCCAGCCATTAGTGTCATTGTTCTCACCTGTGCCTTTTGCCAGTGTATTTTAGTTCCTGGTTCCCTTTGTTCTATGTTCGGACATTATTAGCTGTATGCCTGTTGCTGTGCTGTCTTTTTAAGTAAAGTTTCCTTTCTCCAGCTGGAACAGGTTTTGCCTCGGTAGTCTGTCTCCGGTGTTCCTTCCTTTGGTTTTGTTTAGGTCTTACAGTTTTTCACATGTGTTTACACAATTTTCTGAATCTTTGGCTCATTTTCTCAAAACACAAAACCACAAACACAAAATGCAAAACTCTACAAATCTCTAGCAAAAGCAAACACTGCATTCAAAACTGTTTTATGTCTTACCAAAATGTTTTTTTGCATCAAAATGACACATGCACACGCATCTTCTGAATAGATCTTTCTACCAACCAACAACACACTGATGTGCTCAACACGAAACACTTCTATGAATGTCTTATCAGTAGTTTTATGCCTTTTGGACTTGGTTTAGGGATTTGGTGCATGAGTTTTAGGTTTCAGTGATTGCGTTTCAAGTTCCAATTTTAGTGTGTAAACAATTGTGAAAAACGGTAAACAGTTTAGTAACGTTTAGTGTTTGTATTTGGGCCATCACCACGCAAGCTGTGACAGAGGGGGAATGGGCTTTCTATTTTGGTGTTCATTGACATGTGAGTAGATGTATTTGAGTAGATGCAACTTGAACAGTCTTTCATAGAAGGGTGTGAGGTAATGAAAAAGGTATACAAAGTACTAAAGACAGCAGTGTATTGTATATAGCACAGCAGTGTGTTCTTGCTGCTTTGAATGGTTCATTTAGATATGTATGTGTATCATTTGGGGCAAAAGTACCATTTTGAAAAAGGATTGTTAGGTTTTGATTGCAGTTTCAGTTTTACATAGAAGTGAGATGTTTAATTCCAAGTGTTGTATGTTATGTGGCTTGTGTTTAGAGTTTTGACATAGCGAGCCAAATTCCGCAACAAGTGTGCAAGCTATTTGAAAAAACTAACTTAGAAAGAAATGTAATTAATAGTCTATACTGTATACAAACAAAAGTCCTCTTGAGATAATGGGCTATAGGATAAACTTTGTAAATAGGTGAGACTTTTCTTTAAAAAGCTTGCTGGTGGAACATGTTAGAGGCAAAAAGACTGAATCTGATTGTTTGGGTATCAGTTTCGGACATGAACTCGAGCCATCCCTAATCCCAAATATAAGCAATTATAACCAAAATATATTTTGACCCAAAATATTAATTACTTATTAAAACAACAAAACATTGCTTTAGTAGCCTGTTTCATAATAGACCCCTTCCGCCCTCACCTGGAACTTGTACGAGTCATCTATTTTTATGTACGCAACCAGGGACGTCATTAGGCCTGGGCGTCCAGGGCTCTAGCCCCGGATGTTTTCTGAATAGCCCCGGATCTTTCTTTTTTTTAAGTAAGAATAAAACATTGCCCATGATCTAGTCATCTGTCATTCCAAACTCGCAAAAATAATATGATATTGTTGATCAAAAATGCAAGTACGCTGTACTTCACATTACTTTGTACACGCGCATTTTGTTTGAGCACGAGAAAGCGAGTGAGAGAGAGCGCTCCGGTTACAGCGCTAGTCATTTCGGGATCTAGCTAGCTAACGGATTCAGAAGGACAACAATCAACACAACGGATATAATGCTTTTAAAAAAAGAAAACGGACAGTGAGGCAACAAGGCGAGAGCAAGGCTAGAGGA
>JAVQIZ010196534.1:0-45476 GCA_036023535.2 Galaxias brevipinnis | reverse complement strand
GTGTGTGTGTGTGTGTGTGTGTGTGTGTGTGAGAGAGAGAGTGAGAGAGAGAGTGAGAGAGACTGCTAGTGTGGTGTAACTGCTTTCCATGACCTCCAGCCAGGACCCTCCTCTGCGGCCTGCCTCGCAGCGCTTGTTTAGACAACAGTGGCGCACATGTTGGCTGAAATATGGCCGCTGCGCTCGTTTGCTCGGGTGAATTAAGCTACGGCATGTGTTCTTAAACCAAGACAGCTCGCTGATTTATCCATATATTTAAATGATTGATTTAAGAGCCAGCCAGCCAACACTTGTTGAAGTTGTGGGGTGAGCTTACGAGATGGGAGTAGAGGGATAGAATTCAGATCTGAAAATATACAGCCTTCACATAGGTGATGTTATTTACTTTATCCGTTGGACAATTTAATTCAATAGTGGGACTTTTTAACCTGGATGGATTTTTTTAGATGATGTATTGATTGCTGTTGATCATACTTCATTTTCAAATGAGCTGTAAAATTTTGTTTATTATGTTTCAGGCCATGACATAGGCAATCTATTTAAATGTCAAGAGCGGATAGAGAGAGAAAAAGAAATACTTGTTTGAAAAAATGTCTTGAGCGTTTGCCTGTTATGGGTGTGTTTTATTACCTGTCTCATTATTAAATGTGTTGGAGGCTGGCTGAGCTGGGACAGAACATTCCAGCTCTTTAATGCCTCCCTCTCGTACCCTGTTCCCCTCGTTCCTCTCTTTGATAATACTTTGCCTTATGAGCCCATAAAACGTTGGGCTTTCTCGGAGCAGCACCTTTTTCCCCTGTGCTCCTTTTCATCATACTGTACACTCTCACCGGTCAGCCCTGCTCTAATTATGAAATGCTGCACTGTTTGGCGACTTGTCCCTGATCAACGCTGGCAAAAACACAAGCCAAGCCCATGTCAATCGTGGGAATTTTCCAATTTTTCACACATTCAAAAATAGATTTTCTTAATTTTTCTCTTTGACAAACTTATTTTTGAACCCTTTTTTTTTCTTGCTTTTCTCCTTCTTTCTACCTATTTTTTTCCCCAACTTTCTTCTGTCCGTCCTTCCCACTCCTCAACTCTTTATTTTTTACTAGGGTCGAGTTAAGCATAAGCAAATAATTAGGTAATTGCCTCCTTGATTGAGCTCAATAGGAAACGTTTCAATTAGGCTAAAACTGCGCAAAGAGGAAGTAGGCTCTTACAAAGGGAAACATTCCTTGTCATGCAACTGTCAGCCCCAAGCCCACACCACGAGTCTGGATTAACTGGATACCAGGGGAGGAAACGCTGGGGAAAAGGGAAAAAAGAAGGGGGGTAGGAGGAGAAAAACTCAGGAGGGGAGGGCTGGAGAAAGTAAGGGAAGCAGGAGGAGAGGAGGAGGGGTTGAAAAGACAGCTAGAAATGATTGCGGTAATTAGAGCTATATTTAAACAAGACTTCTCTGTGATATGATTTGCTGTTGATAGCCTGTCCAGATAAGACAGAGACCTCTGAGCCCACCCCACCGCCTGTAACAAATTACTACCTCCCAGCCATGGAAGAAACCCCGGTTCCCCGAGAGAGACGGAGAGAGCGAGGCGTACAGTATAGCCAGAGAACAACTCAATACCTCCACAGAGGATTAGGTAAAAGAGAAACGGAAACGTTTTAACTTAAGGAATTGATGTAGAAGAGGAGTTTGGAATCGAGGCTTTAAGGGGACAAAATGAGCCCAAAGGTCTCTTTTGTCTAAGTAGCTGTCACTCTTAGTTGGTATCCGATCCGCCCCTGTAGGCTCCTATGTGTTTCGTCCTCCTCTTATCAATGGATTTGTTTTTGCCTTCACTGTCTGTGTTTGGCTTTTAAGTTTGGCAATTTGAAAAACCTGTTCTAGTGTTTGAGCTAAAAACCTAGCAACATGTAATAGAAGTGATAGTCAATATAAGTAAATGGCCGTGTAGCAGTGGCTTGCCGTCCTGCCTGGCTCCACTCCTGTCTGCCTGCTCTGCTGTCATCACAGGGCCCTTGGCTGCCCTGATACATGGGCCATGAAATTGAGGAGCTCAGCCCTGACCTCTAATAGACTGAGGGGCTGCCTCTAGGTGTTTTTTATGTAGGTGTTAATGGTGTGTGTGCGTGTGTGGATGGATACCTGTGTAAAAAAGCGTTTTGTGTGTGTGTGTGTGCGCAAATTGTTGAAGAATCTGCTGCTTACGATGCATGTAGTTAATGTGATCTTTACACAGTTTGTGTTTGTAAACGTGTGTGTTTACGCATGTGTGTGATACCTTGTCACTCTGTGTGTGTGTGTGTGTGTGTGTGTGTGTGTGTGTGGTGTGTCTGTGTAGTGTATGTGAAGGCTTGCATGTGTACATGTCAATGTCGGTGCGTGAAGAGGCTCTGGCCAGTGCTCTTTAGCCCGCTCCCTGTGGGACCGTGTGTGGTTAGGAGTGTAAATGCTGGTCCGTGTTAATATGCTTCCTGTGTCCGGCCCACCATACCTGAGCGGTTCACCACGACACACACTCTCTGTTTAACAAGGAGCACGTCGTGGACTAATACTGTACATCTCTTAGTAGTCACACTTTAAATTCAGCTGCTCTCCCGAAGCTCATAAGATATTCATGTGAAGTGTGTAGAATGTGCTCTTTCACAGACGTTTTGTTATGCCTGCGTTACATAATTGTAACTTTAAGTCATTCATTTTGCCGTCCTGTATGCGACTTTCGTTACCTCGGTTTTTCTCTTTATTCTTAAATTCTCAATCTTATCTAAATCACCTCGGCGCCTTCTGCCTTTCTTTTCTCTTTTCTCTCACCATCGTCATTCTGACTTTCCACGCAAAGTTTCAACCCCTTCTGACACCGATCAACCAGACCAGGTTAGTTTTGTGTTGTGCTGCAGCCCTGTGCCACTCTGACACGTGCTGACCTGGACTGTCCCAGGCCAACCAGGCCTGTGAATGCTCCCAGCCTGTATGATTTAGCCAGGGCGGGACACCCGCTTCCGCAGTTATAGTTCAGTAATTTGTGTTTGTGCACTGTGTGACAATTGTGAATAATGAGTGCCCTGAAGTCAAATGCCAACCTCCCTCCTGCCTACCTCTTGCTCCCCTGTTTCCTGCCCTGGTAGGCCGCGTGTGTTTGCTGTGCTCAGGTGGATTCTGTTGCCGCAGGCCAATCTTGCTTGTTCGGCGTGTGGAGTGGGCTAACTGGGCGGGCTGCCTGTCAGGAGAAAATGGCTGTTTGTTTTAGATGTGATTTTCATTTAGCAATAATATCAACTACGTATATTGTCATTTTAAGCCACTCGGTGGCCAGGCTGCTGTTTTCTCAGGGGTTTTGATTCGCGGGCACGCATGCACACACACACACATACAAAATATAACACAGTAATCTTTTTGCAAAGCCAACCCCCCTCATTTACATTTTCCGGGGCATTTTTCATCATAAGCGCGTTCTGTCATCGATATTTGGGGTGGGGGCTGGACTGAGGGCTCAGCCCATGGAGCGGGGCTCAGTGGAACACGGCTCCTATTATGGAAGCCAGGCGGGCAGCAGGAGGAAGCCCTGGTAATGTTTTAGCCCCAAAATGAGTTCCATTCCCTGGGAAGTGGTCCTGCGCTGGCTTATGGATCTGGAACTCATATGGAGCAGTTTATGAGGATTAAGGGCTTCTATTTAGTCTGCAAGGCCAGAGCCTCCTCTCTCTGTGTCGGCCCCTCGTCGTCGTCACGTCTCAGTATTTCCCTGCTGGTGGATGGCCAGTTAGGGATGGGATAGGAGGGGGTGCAGTGCTGTAGGGGAATCGGTCCAAAAAGGATGAGTCACAGTTAAAAGACTGTGGTTTTGTAGCGTGACGTGCAAACATGAATCGGAAAAAAAGAAAAAATAATTGATATCATGCTAGACGCTGCAATTTTTTTAATAAAGAATTCAAACTTACGTAACATTACAAGCATACATTGAAAATATTTAAGTTATTCTAGTTATTATTGGCATGTGAAAGAAAGCTATTTGAATGTGGTGTTTAAATATGCCCAAGCCTCTCACTGTATGTCAGTCATTCTGCTCTCTGCCGATGTCACCACTCTAGAGCAGTAGCACCTGTGGCAGGTGGGCCTTAGCAGTGCAAAAACTCCTGGCCTCAAACCAGCTTCAACCACAGTGCGCCTGTAATCTGCTTAACAGAAACAGATTCTGGGAGATAGCTTCATTAGTAAAGTGTGGGGATGTCGCTAACAGAAACTTTGTACAGACTGTAGACATCACTGGACCGCAATTCTGCACATGCTCCGATACCAAATGGGTTGTACCATTGTTCATCAAAACACAGTACAAGTGTCTTATTGGGTTGTCTATCTGTACTGTGGTTGATTGAGGTATCATATAACCTGTCCAGACAGAACCACACAACACATGTTTTATAGTATAATGTTTTGTTTCATATATGTTTTTTTCTGTTATCTATGTCTTTTAGCCTCTTTTTCTATGTAGCGCTTGTGTTTTCAATTCAATGTGTGTGCGTGTGTGTTTGTTTGTGTGTACGACCTGTGCATGTGTGTGGCTTTCCTCCGTATTTTTCCCAGAAGGAAAAGTCTCATGTTCACTCCCTAACTCGTCCCGGTAGAGGGTCAATTGCAACCAGTTGGCCGCCAGTCTGCTCCAAAGTAAACATTTGGAGAGAGCAGAGGGGACTGTACAGGGAGGCAGGTACCTGGGGGCTCTGTGGGCTGCTGCCACTCTGCTTCCCAGCCCCCCACTCCTCCTCCTCCTTTCCCCTTTCCCTCCCTCCACCTCGGGCCCGCGTCATGTGTGGCAGTGGGCCGTGCACCCCTCGGGGCGACGGCCTGCCAGGGTCCGACCTGGCTCGGTTGGCTGACCTGCGTGCGATGGCCCGTCTCTAGGGATGAGTTCTCCAGCGGTGCTGTCTGCACCGAGGGCCCAGGCCACGCCGGCTGTAGTCTGGCTAGTTTAAGAACACTGGAGGATCACAGACAAAGACAAGTACCCGGCCCAGCTTGCATGCAGGCCCCCGCATTTGATATGTATACGCTTACACATGAAACAGAAAAAAAGACTTCTCCACCTTATTGTTTAAGCTGTTAGGAGTATGGTTCTCATTTGGCCCGGGCCAGCTAGATTTATGCGGGCCGAAGAAGGGGGCCACTCGAGTTTTGTGTGGCAGGCCAGGCGAGGGGCTATTTGCAGTGACGTGTCGAGGGGAGCTCTGGTCTGCAGGGAGCTAAGGGAAAGAAAGTGCCGACCCTGCAGCTGTTTGAGCCTGATGGCGAGCGACTCCTTTAAACGGGGCTGAGGAGCGCTCTGCACAGCTCAATTTTGCCCACATTAATCAAACTCACATTTCCTCACATCAGTCTGCGTGCCTATCAACAGGACAGCCTCGTTAGCATAATGAATTCAGGTGATTTCAGACAGAGGGCCACAGTCCTGGGTGGAACCCAGCGAGGGTGGTGCCCGGCTAGATGAATAAAACAGTATTTCAAAACTACCCCACCATTTGGAAAGAAACATTTCACTCGGATAACAAACTTTCTATTCAACAAACGTGTGAATAAACAACATAGTCCATGTAACATAAATCTTCAATGATCAATATTTTATGTTGATATTTTTTAACCAAATGCTCCGCATCTGTTGTCTGCTTAAAATGCCGGGATCCATTATTACATTTGATGTGTAAGTTAAATGGCTTTTTCTCATGCGTTCTCAGACATCTTTCTCCCTGTATGACTGGGGAGAGGGGGGAGGGGTTGTAGGGGGTCTCTTTGTCTGGGAGAGTGGAAGCATACCAATAGTGGAAGAAGGAGGGCCTGGCTGGCTACTCGTACAGGTGCTTATAATTTACAGGGTGTGATTAATCATTGTTATGTTTGAGGGTGACATCTTGTTTAACGGATCTGTCCATCTCTCTCCTCTCCTCGTTCTGATGAGGCCAGCAGTGCATCATATAAGGTTCATCCTAATATATGCACATGCATATTACGCACTCCCCCCCCCCCTCCTTTCTCTCTTTCTTTCTTTCTCTCTCGCTCTTGAACACAGTCAGATTCAGCACAAAAAAAAACAGTATGGCAAGTAAAGAACAATTGAAGTTATTCTGCCTCTCTTTCACAAAAAGAAGAGGTAACACGGACGTAATGCAACATGTGTGCAAGCACCCCTCCACTCTGATAGACATGTGCACGCACATGCACAAACACATATGCACTGACACATACACAGAGAGAGACACACATACAGAGAGAGTGAGAGGTACACACATACATCCACATAGCCACACAGAGGCAGTGGTGTTTTCTATGTGTATTTACTTTGGGTGGGGAGTGGAGGGCAGGCAGGGAGGAAGGCAGGCTGGTCAGCGGGGCCGTAAATCAGACTCTTCCTGATGGAACTCTGATGGACAGGAAACTAATCTGTCCCTGGTGTATCATTACGCTCAACCTCCCAGATAGCTCCCGTTGCAGATCCTGCTGCTCCCCTCATCTTTGCACAAAAATTTGCGCGCACAGAAACACACACGCGCACACACAGACACACACACAGACACGTTTACAAATATGTACACACACCTATGCACCAAGAGGGTGGGCCCAAGCCTTGGCAGCCTTTCTTCGAAAGGCCGGAGATGGTAACAAAGACACACATGTTGAACATAAACTGGCTGAGCCGGTGCCAAGAGTTCATCGTCAGCATCTGTCATAGCAAAGCCAGCAGTAGCCAGAGAGCCACGGCCATCTTCCTTTTCCTCAATCAGTTTGACCCCACTGACCAGAGCAAGGCGTCTGTACCATCGCCATGTCCAAACACTGGCGATCCTATTTTTAATCATAATTTAAAAACACACTGTTTGTTTTTACTCTGACAGTAAGTGTAATGTGCTAAAACACGCTACTCACTAAATATTCTGTTGACCCACAGGATTCACGTTAGTCAGGAGGTACTTATTCTGAGACTGTGTACTGTCTGTTGCCAATTTCATGCAAAATTCAGATCATTTCCAAACCCTGTCTAACTTCTAGAGCCACATGTATGGCTTACTTGGAGTTTGTCCAACTAAGAGATCTCGACCCTTCAATTACAGAAGGATTGAGCTATTTGTCTCTGAACAAATTTTCTATGGGGTTTGTGTGCAACATTATGGTGCAAAAGAAAGTAAAGGCACATTTTTTTCAATATAGTAAATTAGCTATGAGTTCCTCCGGGGATTAAAAGAGGGTTTGGTACACAAGTGTTTATGGGCACCGATAGAAAGTGAACCAACCATGGAGAGAACCTAGGCATGCTTTCCCTTCTCTGTCTGCATGGCTGGCAGGCTGGCAGGCAGGCAGGCAGGCAGGCAGGCAGGCAGGCGGGGTGGTGCTGAGAGAAGACCATGGCATGGTGCCATCTGCCAAAACAGCCGCCATCCGCCATGTCACACAATGAGCCACTCTACCCACTCTAGCTGCCCGCCCGCCCGGGACAATTAATTACCCTGATTCCAATAATGATCATAAATCACACACACAACACAAAGGCGCTCCGCTGATTGCATAATTATTGCATCAAACCACCGGCGTATGTAACATAATCACACTCTATCATCAGGCCTAAACCTCCAGTCTGCATGTGGAGCTGCTTGGGTTATGTAATGTTTGGAAAGAACGAAAGGGAGTTAGCTCTCTTGTGTGTCTGAATGACAAAAGCTAGTTGGCTGTTAAGGGTCTATGGTATATTATAGCCTTTTCTCAGGGCTAGAGGACTACAGAGAAACAGCAAGCCTGATTGGGAGAGAGAGAGAGAGAGAGAGAGTGGTGAAACATGTTTTGCCTGTGTTTGGCCAGTGATGGCTGAGTGCGTTTACACTTCAGTAATGGCTTCCTGCCCCAGTCTCTCACGCTAAAGACAGGAGGGGAGCAGAGCGGGAGCACTTCCCTTGAGCTACCTCTCGCTGCTTGAAGTCATTGGGACCCTGGTCCTACTGGGGGCTGTAGCTCACTATCTGTCCCCTCTGCCACCCAGCCCAAACTCAACCAGCATTCTAACCACCTTGGCTGCTGACCCAACTGTGGTATACTACGTCATTTCCTCACTGGATATTTTAGTCCAGAAATATCGTACCATTCAGTTTTTTTTCCTTTTCCTTTCTTTTTTTTTTTTTGCTCCCTGCATCATTTGCATTTACCCTTGCAGGCTCTTGTATCGAAGATTGGTTTGTTTGTTTGATTGGTGCACTTTAACAGTCAGCTACAGTATGTCTCCCTCTCTGTTGTATGCACCATGCACCCATCTGAATGTTCTGGCCCTTATGTCCTGTCAAATGACTCATGATGAGCGCCCCTGTTTCGGAGCAGTTTGCGTCTTCCAGACAGAGCAGCAGGGAGAAAGCACAGCCACGGGGCCCCTGTCGATCCAAGGAGACACCGGGTGTTAACAACTAATTAAAGAATTTACTGCCTCACTAAAAGTCCATTATTGCCCTTTCCTCCCAATAATCGTCTCCATTATCAGCTTTTACAGACTCAGGTGAGCTGCTGACCAAGTGGCTGGGGCTCTCCTCGGCCACGTAAACAGCTTTTTGTTAATTGTCTCCCTTTCTGAAAGACAAATCAGACAACAATAGCTCTTCACAAACAGGCCCTCGCTGCATGTGCTTCAGGAGTTTTTAGACTTTTTCTTGAAGTCATGCGTCAGAAGATTCTACATCAAAGGGAAGATAAACAGGCTTTCCTGAAATTATAAAAAAAAAATTCTGATAAATGGTATGTATCACAGTTTCCTATTCACAGCGTTTTTTTTTACCCATGCAGAGACACTTTTTTCTGTTAGTTTTGTATTTCTAATTAAAGGTGTCAGTTCTACTTTTCCTCTCTCTCTTCTCTCACTTTGGATCTTCTGCCATCTCTGTCTTTCAATTGTCCACTAGGTGACAGTAATGACACAGCTCTTTCCTAATGATGTTGGATGAGCTGTAATGTTACTGTGGTGGCTGTCAGTGAATGACAACCAGACTAAAGTCTAATAAAATAAAGTAACGAAGACCTTGATATAATAGAACCATTCCAAAAGTGAAAACACAAACCCCTGAACACTCTTAAGCAAGTATTGAAATGTTTTGTGCAATGAAATGTATTACGGTGCGTTATTTTGTTCCCATGTCACCTAGTAAATAAAATTGTATATGTGGTTTGGGATGCTGACAGTTGTAGTGGGCGGTTCTAACTCAATCCCTTGCCAGGAGTTGGTGGTTTTTGTTGGCCCAAACTCTGCATGATCAATTTAAGACGAATACTTTGGTTTACTCCATACGTGTGCCACCACAGAGCTTGTTTTTGTTTTTTAACCAGTAAATATTTTAGTAAATTACTGGTAACATTTTTATGTCATATTACTACAGAATTAAATATTATTTTCTAATATCAGACTAAGGCACCCTATGGTGGCAACCTCTGCATTGTCTGTCACAAACCACACAAATATATATATATATATATATATATATATATATAATTATTATTTAATATATTTTTTTCATGTGTTACGAGCTCTTTTATTGGGCAAATCTTCATGGCCCAATAGGAAACGATAGCTCCCATTGTATTTATATGTATGATGAGCTTATGTTCAGTTTAGGTACAGTATCATAAATGTTTTATTGCCACAATATTAATTTAAAAGTCTTAAATTCAATCTGTCGCTGGCATTTTCATCTCCTTTTTCCTTTTGGTTTCTGTCTCAGTCACACACACACACAGAGAGACCTACACACACAAGTATGTAGGGATATCCCAACATATAATAATAGCCGAGGTTAATTCAATTAAAAACCAAGTTTTGTCAGTATAAAACACCCCCTCAATGACTGTAATGGCAGTTAGAATATTTAGACATTGTTGATCTTCCAAGGTGCTTCCAGGGAATTTGAAATGTAAATGACTGGTTAAATGTTTGCTAACGAATACATGATCCAGTACCAGAGACAGAAACTGCCATGCGTTTTGCATTGTAGCCTTTTTATCAGATTTTATGGGGTGCAGCTTCTCCTGTTTGAGACTGTGGTGCTTCTAGCAGCATGCAAATCCCGAATCAATTATGTATTGTCTCTCTAATCATTGTATCCTTCTACTCTGACACAAACAAAGAAGAACCTACTGGCACAAAAAAATACTGCCACCATTACATCTTTTTAAAAAACTATAATCTTTTATGAAACATGGGTGTTATTTTTTGTTTTGTCTGAACCAGAGGTAGTAATAAATCTTGGCTAATGGCTATGGGATTTTATTTAATGGGGTTGGCAACTGAGCAATGGAAATGCATTGCAAGACAATGGGTGTGATAGATTGGGTTAGCATGCAGTTTGGCCTGAGGCTCTGTCTCTATATATCTCTCTATGTAGAATTGGCACTAGTTTACATTGCAGTGACATTGAAAGATTGTTTTTGGAGCGTTCTTACAGGTGCCCTTCTGTAGTTGAAAAATTTGTTTAGAAGTACTACTAGTGGCTGAATGAAACCAGGATGACGCTGAGCACATCCTGTCAAACATCAGTTACACCAGGTTTTGCATCCTGTCGTCCATCTCTTTTCTTTCTCTCCTCCCGTCCGCTTCTGTGCGGTTGACTTCGTCATTTGCATCAACTAGACGTGTATAGAAAATGTGTGGCTGAGGGTGTTAGAAACTAGAGACGGGTCACGTTAGCGTAAATGGATGTTGAGGTTAGGGGATAAGCAAGAGACAGCGACCAGCACACATTCCCTTAGTCAAACAGCAATCGCTTGTCTCCTCCTGATATATCTGTCTTTCCATGTCATAAAGGCTTGTCATGTCACTCAGCTAGGAGACTTATTTATTATTTATGGCTTGTTTCTTATCACTAAGCTGCCACTCAAACACCGTGATGAACCTGTGTGAGACAGAGAGTGATACACTCTTAACCCAGTTTGATCTGTCCTACATTTTCCCCAGTAGCTCTGATTGACTGATGAGACAATTACGCAAATGTTCCGCTACAGAGCCGAGGGGAGAAGGCCGCGGATGATATCCAGTAATAAATCTAAGTAAGCCATCTAGATTGTACGGATGAACGTTAAGCCTCACTATCCCAGAGTTAGATAGGGAAAGAAGGCATGAGAAGTGGAGATTAATCATCTCCTTGACTTATTAGCCATCCCTCTCCCAGCTCATCTCCCCAGCTCCTCCTTTCATCTAGTGTGATTCATGGCCGCAGACCCGAGAACAAGAGGAGACGCGCTGGGTGGAAGCTGACACCGCTTCGCCCACTGAGGCGATAACAGATAAAGGGGCAGCCCCAGTAGCTGGGACAGGGCCCTGGAATGCCTGGCTGTTTGCAGAGCCAGGGCAGATGCAGCACGACGCTCGACAGGGGCCCCCAATAAAAATCCCCCGCTGTCATTGGAGAGGGCCTCGCTTGTTTTTCCAAGCGCCCTTTGAGCTTTTTCAAGAGCAGAATTAGGGACTAGTGGGGAGGGAGGGAACTGGGACGGCGCTCCACTCCCCCACATAGGAAGCCTAATTGGAGGATGTGTGTGATTAATAGCTTTCTCTGTTTTGCTCTCTCTCTCCCTCCGTGTCTGTCTATCTCTCTCGGTCTCTATTTAGGTCTCTCCCCTCGTGCCCCCACCACGTCTCTCTCCCATTGCCCCCTCATTATGGCCCAGTGTGTTTTCAGAGCTGTGGGCTTCTCCCAGATGTCCCGAGCCATTAGAAGGCCTTGTGTTTTATATGTAAATTCCTTCATAATCAGGACCTTTACGCCAGTATTCTTCTTTTTTTGGGGGGCCTTTTGTAGTTTGTTCGGACGGCTTACTCTTTTTTTATTTATTTGTATTTTTTTTTTGCTGAAAACAGAATCCGTTCCACTGTGGACACACAAGGAACGCAGGAAGGGGCGCATAAATCATTTCTCCTAATGGCTGCCTGCCTCTGCATTAATGAACTCTCCTTCCTCTGCAAAAGCCTTTAATTGCCTTTTAATATCCAGGGCTGTACGCCTTCTCTACCCATGAAATATAATTTTTCAGCCATATTTCTCTGTTTCCTCATATGAGGTGATTATATGACAGATTAGTCTGTGCCCATTTTGGTTTGAAAAATGGTTTACATTACAAATTCTGTTTAATAGGATTTGATCTGAATTGTTGAGCTCACTGTTTGCTATAAAAACAGGTTTGACTCAAGGCAGTGTTTCAATATTAAAGTGTGCCTCTCAAAGTTGTAAGTTTAGTTTATGGGTTCAACCCACCCGGCCATATGTATGAATGGTGTAAGTATATATTATATTTATATTATCCATATCCCTTTTGGACTATTTAATGTGTTAACTGTGTAAAGCCAAAAGCCCTTGCTGTTTGGGGAATTCTGAAGATGTAGTACATTCATATATGTAATATCCATTATTGTAATATTGTATATTTTTTGCGCATAAGGAAAAATACAGCACCAGTGTAAACAAAGTAGAGATATGTATTTTGTAATATTATGCACAACATTACCCATAATAAAGACGACGTTGCCTCGCTCCATTCACACCTTCTTTGCACTTTTCACAGTAGCCTGTCCTCTCTTTGGTCGGAGTGCATTCTTCACTTTTTCACCCATGCCTGTTCTGCTGCAGTCAGACAAACTGAAATACATCTGGGTACTCTGGCCTTGCTGCTGCTGATAGATAATCACGTCGGCTTTGTCACTTGGGATGACAAATTGAGGAGTGCAGTGGCTCTAGGCATTTGTTTTGAATTCCTGGGTGTGATGTGTTTTGAAATGTGTTATTGGCGAACATGGAGGCATGTACCAGGGGCAGGTTCAGCCAGGGGTTAGGCCTGAATCAGCAGAGAACACTGGAGATAGGTCCCGTCATCACTCCTCGGTCCCTCTCACTGTCCGGGGCTGATCATCAGCCAGCCCTTGAACCCCAGCTAAAGCAAGTCTGATAAGGTTTGATTTAACAATGAG
This sequence comes from Galaxias brevipinnis, assembly GCA_036023535.2. Classification (NCBI taxonomy): domain Eukaryota; kingdom Metazoa; phylum Chordata; class Actinopteri; order Galaxiiformes; family Galaxiidae; genus Galaxias; species Galaxias brevipinnis. Next base: position 32,514 of record JAVQIZ010196534.1, on the reverse strand, counting down.
CTATGACAGACAGGGTTCAGAGAAAGAGAGAAACAAAATGATGGTGAAACAGTAGTTATCAGTATGTGTTTATTTAAACACTTTATAATCCTAAATAAAAGTATCAAAGCGAGAGATGAGGAAGAGGATTAACCTCCTAATATACATAAAAGATTTGGGTGCCAAACTGCAGCTTGTTAGATATCTGCACTACCTGCAATAATATTGATATAGCGAGCAATCTTATTCCAGACTTCACCCTTTATGTAGGTTAAACTATGTTTTATTTTTCATTAGCATTTTATGATTTACTGCTCCTTTCTCTGGGGAATTCCGTTTCCTGTGTCTGACCTCCTCTGTGACCGCAGTGAATTACAGTCAGTCACTGTGCGTCTCCACATGATGGATGACACCTGCGCAAGTTGAGCAATCACACCTTGGCACACCATTGTTTTTCTTTCTTACTTTTGCGTGGGAGAAAATGGCATACTCTACCTAGCCAAAATCAACTAAGATTATCTCATTTATATGATATATGAACTTTTTTCAATGGAAGACAAGTTATCGAGTTATCTTGGAATGTGCAGTGGCAGGTTGGCCGTTCTATAGTGCTGCATGTGGAAAGAAGAAAGACCAGTACATGCTGAAACTGTCAGAGCTTTGTGACTGGCTGTAAATTTATACTTTGCCATAATTAGAAATATGTTAGTATTTGGATTTGCTTATCTTCTAACACGTTTAAGTTTGTTAAAAGTTGCTTCCCCCCCCCCCAGACTATTTTCTATATATATATTACATAAATACCCATATGCTCGAATGTTTAGATAGAATCTGACTATGTAAAAACACTCACTCACTGCAAGTATTCCTTTTTACTGAGATTGTATACAGTAGTATACTAGGATTTGATCAGTTGTGCATTTGTTCAGTATTTCCCTGTTGATTCTGCTGACACTGAAAAGCAACCATGTAGTGTTTATATTGTGTGTAAACTCTGCACCCGCTTCATCTGCACCCGCACAATGTCACCATGTCATACAGGTAGGTGAACATCTGTAAGCATGACCAAAGTGAATATGTCTGTGCATTTCAATAGGGTCCAGATATTTTGGATTACAGAACTTGATCAAAAAACAGCATCAAAACCTAGTTTCAGTTATTTACCTTTTCTTATGGTAGATTTTGTGAAATTTTGATAGCATTTTGTGTTGAAAATAAGTGAAACATCTGAGGACGTTTTACAGAGGTTATGTGTTAGGCCACGGTTATATCCCTAGACATAAAGACACAACCATATGCATAATGGAAACCCTTAAGCAATAGAATCCAGGCTGTTTCCAAATGGCATGTCATCACAATAGTTTAAAAGTTAGTGTCAGTCTTCACTTGTGATAATTTGGCCAATCCTTCAAACTGATATTCAACGTAGGACCTGTTTGGTGTTTAAAATGCTGTACTACACTGATCGCTGCATGTGTGTTCTGATGGCGTTGTTCCAGACAGGGCTGTTTTTCTTTTGTCACCATCAGCACTAGTGATAAACCGTGTGTGTGTCTGCAGGCGGAGCTGCTCCGAATGACAGCTTCTGTCAGTGTCATTCTGGTACAGAAACAAAGGAGCCTCCAGATAATGCAATCCCCGATATCTCACCCACTCAGGCAAAACAAAGCAAAAAAAGTCAACCAGATGGCATGTCGCTGCAATATGACGTCTCACTCTGCTTTAGCTGTAGGCCCAAGCTTATAGGCTAGGAAACGCAGTCAAGGCACAGAGAGGAGAGTGCTAGTCCTGCCTGCAATTCTTTGTGGTTTACTTAATCACATCGACCGTAGACTGTTTCAGCATGGGTCTTTGCGAATGTTTTTGCCCACCCATTCTCTGACTGTGTTCACTGTGGCAGTAGAAGAGTGTGAATATCTTCCTGGAGTATGTAGGCTCTCTGCTGCTGCTACTTGTTGGCCCTGTGATTAAACAGTAGCTTCTGCTGACAGATACGTGAGTGGTTGTGATGCAGTATAACAACAAGAGGAAAAGGGAGCTGATAAATCCTTCCAGCACATTAATGTAATAGTTATAACTGTTTTATCAAGGGAGAGTTAGGTGTTTAATTTTTATTTTAATTTTTAACACATTGGATAGGAATGTTTTACTTACTACTATACTAAAATACTTATACTAAATTATGTTCTGAATCAAATGATAGGTTACATATTTGCGGTTTTAGTCATCAAGGTAGACCTAGTTCTAAAATGCATTGTCACATATCTGGCCAGGTGCCGATTCAGGTGCTGGTTCATAGAGGCTACCTGAAAGTTGTTTGTTGAATTCCTGTCTCCTATTTCAAGATGGCATCACTTGGCACCCCCACCACTGCCCATCCTTATGTCTGCTATCACCTCCCTCTTTCTGCTTCTTATCTGCACAACTATCAGTCCGATGCTCAAATAAACACAGCCTGACTTTGCATTCATGCCTGACTTTGTTAATCCCCTGCAGAACTCGCAGCTACTGCTGCCTTAAAGATTCCGTGGGAGTGTTTGACTGTAACAGAGACTTCTAGGCTAGGCCTAATATGAGCCTAAGCCATGGCCTAGTACAAACAAGAGTTTGAAGCCTTTGGGACTACTATTTTAGGATGCAGTTTTATAAGGTTAAAAATTCAAATTCCCCTTGGTTTCTCCCAGACCTGTTTTGCCCGGTTTTACTATTTGAATAATCAAAAACTAGGCAAAAGAAAACATAATTTGCCTGTGAGAATGTGAAATTTGTCCCCCTTAGCCACACTGGCTAGTGGTGATTAATTAATGACAAACCTCTTCCAATGTTATTGTGTGCCAGACTCAAGTCTTTGGAGACAGGAGGAATCCGATCGTCGATCTGTTTGTATTTTCTCTATTTAATTTCCTACTTAAGGCTTTCCTTCTAATGTTCTGATGTCTAAGTGGATGGGGGAGTGGATAAGGTCTCAATTTTCCCAGACTAAGGTCACCTGTCGCAGCGTGTTCCCTCCTTTTCGAGCCTCCAACTGTTTGCACAGGCTCATTGGAGCAGGCTGGCAGGTTTGACTCGGAAATGTGGCCTTGTTTGATCATCACGTCACCAGAATACCTCGGACAGAATTATCAGATTATCTCACGTTTCAAGCTAGGGTTATTTATAGCAGCCCCTGAGAACGGTGGCTGAAAAGCTGGTGAACCAGTAGTGCTTTTCAGTGATGTGACGTTGGCTTATTAAGATCCTTTTAGTTTGAGTGATTTCGTATCGTTGCTTAGTTCTGCAAATAGCAGTGCTTGGATCGAGATGAAACTGTAGGCGGTCATCCCTCCGTGGTGTTTCTCATGATAATTAGTTTCCTGGAAAACCCCCTAGGAGACACTGCATTGTTTATAGACAATATATTTAATAGAGCAAATTAGAAAGAGGCCATATTGTGGAGCAGCTGTGTACACACAGTGGAATCTGCGAGCGAAACCATTAAAGCCAATAGCATTTGAATAGCCAATAGTGGAGTCCAGAGTGTAAAATGCCTGATTGAGTGTGCTTTCCTCTAAGCCAAACCAACAACTTTTCTGTACACATTCGTTGTGTTTGTTAAACTGCTGGGTCATCCTTACTGATACCCAGCCTCTGCTCATCCCCCCATGCATCCCCCATGGTTGAATGGATCTAGTGATTTGAGATAGTCATCCATTGAAAATTAACAATAGTTGCTAAGGTATAGTACTCACTTGGAGGACCGTTTTAGTGAGGAAGTGAGCAGCTTCTTTATTGAGCCCCACATCAGTGTAACCAGGATAAAACCAGGTGTTTGTCACTGGTTAAATTAACTGTCAGTCGAATTTTAAGCCAAATACCCGCAAAAAATTTAATCTAGAATTATACAACTTTTTAGTCTGCAGTATCTAAGAGTTGGTCTGGTGAGGGTAGTTCTTTTATCACAGCTAATTTGGCTGCTAAGAATATAATGCATTATAAAATTTTGTGGATGTGCAGTAATGATTGTTTGAAGTTAGATAAAATAAAAGTATATTTTTTGTGTGTTCTAATGGGTCTTCTTTGCCCTTTCCTTAGGTCTGGTGGAGATCTGTCTAATGCACCCTCTGGATGTGGTGAAAACAAGGTAAAATATGTCCCAACTCCCGAAGTCCCTATTTAAGGAAACTACAAAAAAACTGGTTTATCGTGCAAGACTGGCATTGCACATAGAAGAATTTGCTCCAGCTAACATCGCCTTGAATCCTCTTTGCAGAGTGGTTAATGGTAGTCGGGCCTGTATAATGGAGGGCTTCTCATACCAGGCCTCCTTGCCTTGTTCCGTAGGCCTGGCCAGCACTGGATTCTCAAAGCGGTTGGCATCAATGCCAGAAGTCTTAGCCATTTTGTGGAAAATGAAATGCACCATTTACTCATTCGTTCTCCCCACAATGTTTAAGCAATACGTTTTTATGTTTGCAAATCGCTCACATTTTGACCTCATTATTTCATTTAATCCCATCCCTTTTAACATGGCCTGTGGTTCCTTAGGGAAAAAAAATGAAACTTAGAATAAATCAGATGCTACATGGCTGCTTGCTGTGCTTGGGCATGTAATGTTTTCTTTGAGTTTTCACCTCCTCTTTCTCTCTGTTCGATAGAGTGGCAAAACTGGAGGTATACAGGGTGATCAGGACCTTCACACCACAGCTTCTCAGCCAGCCATAAACAGGTCGTGGGCCGCTACTAAAGCTTTATAGTCTTTCGCTGGCCCAGCCAAGACCTCTGGCTCAGGCTAAACCCCCCTACCCCACCCTAACTCACCGCTTGTCAGTAAATTGTGCTGCTTTTCGCATTTACGGCAGTAGTTTCTTGGTAAATAAAACTTGTGGGGATGCTTTTAAAAAAGTGAGATGGTTGCACACTTTGAAGGGGGATACGACCGCTTGAAGGAAGAGAGGAAATGCGGGAAATAAAAGTAAAAATGGTGAGCCGTGTTGTATTAGCCGATATTCGATACTTTGGGGCCTGCCAACTGATTTATAGTCATGGGTAGAAAGTATGGGGTTTTTTACAGGTGAGGCCTGCACCCTCCTGTCCGTCTTCACACGAGGTCAAGGTTAAAAGTGCATTGGCTATTTTCTTTGTAATGCTCTTCCTTAAAAAGTGGTAAAAGCTCCTTTAAATACTCTTAACGTCGACAGCTTTATCTTTTTGTTTTCTGTTTGTGTGTCCATGCGGACTGGCAGGCCTTTCCGTATTGGCTGAAAAGATGTTTTGCAAGCGGTTCCTACTGGTCTCAATGAGTCTTGAACCTATTTTAGGTTTTCACATTTTTCTTTTATATCTGAAACAGATTGGTTTTTATATTTAGCTTTTTGCTGGCTTTTTGACAGCTCTCCAATTTGTGTGAAAAAAACATACTTTTCTAGACCAGCAATTAACCAACCCAGTTAAAAAGCCATTTTCAAACTTGGTGGAAGGAGCTGGTTCCAAAACCACGTTTTTGCGTTATTGCATCGCTATGTAATATTCTACAATCAAAGGTACAACCCAGTTGTGTGTGTGAAAGAGTACAAGCTGGCATTTTCCAGAGTAAGTGTAAATGAGGTGTAAAGACTTTTATACATTTTATATTACAGGTTTTTTTCAAATATTTTCAGTGTGTGTTAAAGTTTATTTAATTTGCCCCCTGAAATTTCACGTTGTGCCTAGTCTCAGAAGGACAAACATGCTAGCATGTGCGTGCATGCAGACTCTCACACACGCGCTCCCTTACTCATTAAATTCTGCCGAATCGTAGTCAGTTACAACAACCCCACATGAATTTGAACAAACTGCATTACATATCAACGTGGTAACCGGAACTGGCACACCTTTACTAGTACTGTTTCTCTATTTAAGGCATGGCTCTTATCAGAGCTTAGATCCTGCTTTTATGCCCGCTGGCCCAAATTGGATGGCTACTGGAGTACTTTTCTGTGTTTTCAAGCAAGCCGGCAAAACATAATCAGAGAGAATTGAACCCTTACAAAATATGTGCTGAAAGAGATCATGTTTTCTTTCTATTTAGGGTCCATTGTATGTGGAATCAGTGGGAGTGGGGAATAGTCAATGGGAAGCCTAAGAGGAGTGGTAACAGACTTGTTTAATGTGTAAAGATCCAACTGTTGAGAGCAAATGTGTGGAGTATAAGCAGGGCCTCGTATTATGGCATAGCGCACTGGGGCAAACATAACTAAGGCACGAGTATGCTTGCTAGTAATCTTTTTTTTTGGTGGCTTAATAAGGGGGCACCGTCAAATTTCTATCTAAGAATCAGGCTCTTCTGTCTTAGCCAAATGTCTTATCCATCATTATAGTCAGCATCATGATTCAGAAGCGTTTAGCTCCAACCTGGAGTGTCAGCAGATGATTCACACTGTCTCACGCCTGCAAATGGGGCTGTTTGGCTTCTACTCCCCATGGTGTGTTTGCTCCCCAGCCAAGCTGTGACCCCTGTTATCCACCTCCAGTAACAAGCACATCTATCTTAGATCTGAGGGACTCCCCGACGGCACACCTTTCATCAACATGACTTACAACCCCTTTCATCGCTCTCCAAACTCGGGCCAAATAATTGTACCTTTATATAACCTATTTAGATAGGTCCTCTTAGCAGATCAAGATAGCAGGTATATACTGTAGTACGTATCTGCCAGTGCATGTATAGCTAGTATATTTCACCCAAATGAAACTGTTAATTGGGGCTGACCCTGACCCTCTGCGTGGGCAAGAGGGCAGGAATGTGGACTCTGAGGATGGGGGCTCGGAGACTCGCGTGGAGACAGTGGGACTGGAGTTACAGCTTTTCATTAACCTGGAAACCACCTAGTTACATGGTTCATGGGCTGGTCTCAGCTCACTTGGAGGTAACAAAGGGTGTCGGGCGGCACTTTCGGTAGGGGGGCTGTGCGCTCGGGGCACCCCATCTGACTCTGATCAGTCCCCCTTCTCATTAGAGAACGCCGTAGAGAGACCATTTTCCCTTCATGTCGGCGTCCTGTTACACGCAATAGCTCCGCCTCACACACACACACAGAGAGAGTGACACACCTCTTCTCAGAAACCGTCGTACCATCCCTGCATACCACTCCCAGTGTAGCGTAAGCCCCTTTACACCGCCTCCGTGTCAGCTTTGCAACAGAGCGATGGCTCACACTTCCTGCAATGCGCTGGCTACATCCCATCGTATCGCTCTGTCGATCTAGCAGCCTAATTGGCCATGCCCCCCTCTCCTGCTCTTTCTACGAGTGCCCCTCCTTAGCCAACCATGGTTGTCCGTGCGCTGCCTACAGCTCATTTGCACTAAAGTTACTTTCTTTTTTAATCCATTGACTCTATGGATCGTGTATAGCTCCAAATCAGTTTTACGCCGTTTTCTCTCCTCACATTTGATTTGAGGCAGTTATTTCCATATCTCTGTGTTTCTCTGTTAACTGTCTTTACCTGTCTTGTTAGTGGTTTTGCTTTCATTGTTCAAATAGCTGTCTGCCCCGGTAACAGCTCTCCCGTCTAGTCCAGCTGCACACAACGTCTCCATACACACACACACACACACACACACACACACACACACACGTACACACACACACACACACACACACACACACACACACATATTTAGGGCCTGATTAGAAAAACCTGAGGTTAGCCCTCGCCTGCGGCAGTGGCCATGACAACACAGACTTGGTTGAATCACAGCATGCCTGAAAGTGTGTGTGCTCCCTCTCAGGGGTTGGAAAGTGATCTTTGATGAGGGGCTTTGACAGATGACGTCCTGTCCTGTTGGGTAACGAGTCGGCGACAGGATGAAGATGGCCCCGAGCGGCTCCTTTGCCTCTCCCCCTCCCTGCCCTCTCCCCTCCCGTGGCACCCCCGACTGCTTGGTGAACCCTGATGCACTTCTGGAGGAATCCCTGACACAGCCCTCAAACAGCAGGGCACAAAGCACCAAGGCCCGGATAGCTGATCCTGCCTTGTAAAGGGACATTCAGGTCAGCGGTCGTCAAGTCAGCCTCTCGAATACCCAGGACTAGTGTCTCTTTTTCTTATTTCAGTGTTTCAGAAACATCTTGTAGATATTACTAATACCTTACGTTGGCACTTTATTATTAGTTATGTGAGTGTTTGTATATATTTCTTGATTTCACTAGACCATATGTGATTTTACAATACAGCCGTTTTACTATATTACACCTTTCAATAACATTAGGGTGAAGCTAACATGCAAGTTTAACAAAAATTGCACAACCTCAGACCCATTCATCAAAGAGATTATTGCTACACTGACAGCTTGTCATTGTACTCAGATAGCAGCACATATAATCAGTATAATCTGAGTCTATTATCTTGAGTTAATTGATTCTCTTAAGATATGGACCACAACGCAGTTGAAAGGCTGATATGTAACAGCTGTCGTTATTATCAAGTCCCTCAGGCCCCTTTTTATCTTGTTGCCTATCATGTACCTATAGCTTCAGCTATCTGCTGAGGATGTGTAGTGTCCATTTTGCCTCCTGTGGTGCTGCCTGCCAAGGCATATTACCTCCTGGTATTAAACATGGCTGTTCCAAGTAACTATGTGTCACAAACACCTCATTGCATTTTGTTACAGACGTTTAAAGAATTCAAACAGGCCCAGGGAGCTGAAATGACCCGTTTTAAACAAAGCAGTAAAAGGCTTAATGAAAATAAACCTTTTTTTTAAGGACACTCCATCGTCATCTTCAACGTCCCGCTACATTTCTCCGCTGTCTGTTTGTCAGTGGCTCTGTGTGTTCACGTTGTTGGCGTTGCAGTAATAGGAACGCAGGGGTTTCGCCATGGACAACACGCAGCGCCGCTGTCTTCTGTCTGGAACGGTGTGTGTTATGACCAAACAGCCGCCTGCTGTCACGGGAGTCTCCAAAATGCGGTGGCATTTCCTCAGATCAAAGTGGATGTCACTGGGTCGGACTTTGGCTGTCCCGTGGATAGCCTTCGTACCCATCCATGCTTATCATTCTCTATCTTGTGAATACAAACCTTTGATTAAGATGATTTTGGATTGTAAGTGATTATGTGTGTAATAGTTTACTGATTACACTTAGTACGTTCTGTAATTTAAAAAAAAATTTTTTTTACTTATTTTAAAATTTAATCCCAGTAGTAATTTCTAGCTATATATTAGTTCACAACAATGCATTTCTTATAAAGCTGTCCTTTATAAGCTCAAGCCCACTTCTCATCAGGTTGTTTTATTCCGCTCTTTCCGTTTACCTGTGGTGCAGAAATCATTCTAATTCCAGACCGGAATAGTCACAATATATGAGATGTTATCTGGGCTAGCAAACTGATCCCAACAACCCTGGAAATCCCTGGTTTCATCTGTGTGAGAAGAAGCCCATCAGAAGTGAAAGGGATATCATCCTGGCCCTGTAACAGCCATGTTACTGGCCCTCATCCAGCCTCCTTCATAAGCCAGACCTGCCCAGGTCCAGTGGGCCTGTGGTGCTGCTGAAACCTAAGCTGACCTGGCCCAGACCAAACCCTGGCAGCCTACCGCGTCACTAGCGCCATCGGTTTATCACTTCCCTCCTCTCTTCAATCGCTCCACCACCGTCTCCCATCTTCTTCCCCTCTTTACCGCTTAAGCTCTCTCTCCCTCTCCCCAAAGGTTAGTCTTTATTGGCCTCCTCCTGCCACACTCAAGGCTGGCTTCCTCTTCAGTTTTTCTTTTTCAAGGATGTTTAGTGTGGCCAAAGCTGTTATACAAGTCCCATCATTCCACCCTTTTCTGGTAGACTAATGGCATCCGTGTCTAACCCTAAGTATAACTAAAAAGCTAAATATTTATGTAATCTTGACAGAGGTTTAAATCAAAGTTCAACATGTTTCTCAGGATTCATGACTACACTAGAGCCTAGTTAGCGCTATTAACCATGCTATGGCAGTTACTCACCACTGACATAACCACCTACCGCCATTGGACATAAGGGCAGCCATTTTGTTGTATCTCACTTTGACTGAGTAAAGAGCGATTGGCCAGTTAAACTGGCAATTGGATTGGATGCCCGAGTGGCATGTTGGATCATTTAGGTTAGTGCTTTTAACCTCATGTACCGAATCAATGGACTTCTGCCATCTTTATGATGTCGCTCATTAAAATTAACTGTTTTGCTGTAAAAAATATATTTCCTTTTAATGCTGCCTTCTGGATTCTCTTACGAACTTCAGATCTAATATGAAGAATAGCCTGACTTTGTAACCCTTCCTTAATCATTTACTCATTTTCTTACTCTTCTCTTTTCCCCTCATTCTTGTCCGGGCACTAGATGCCCTTTCAGTAATGTGCTACTGAGTTTCAATATTAAATTGGTATTGCTTTTGTATGATGCAATAAATATAGTTTGGTAAGTACTTTAGAAAATTGTGATTTCTGTCCTATTCCGTGTCTTGCTTTTATACACTACTATTCCCATGAGGGGTGCTACGCTCACCTTATAGCAAAGGGGTGTTGTAGAGGGTATACCCCTTCAGTTAACAAGGCATATTTTGAAAGACCCCCTTAAAACCACGGCCTCCTTCTTTAAAAGCAGGCTCATCAAGGCTCTGCCTTTTGATCAACCACATAACCACCACCCCTTTCCCATAGGCGTTTTTTTTTTTAAACCCCATCATTATTGGCGCTCACCTCAACAGCGAGTGTTCTCCCAGGTGACAGCCCAGCCCGTCCGGTTGGTCCCGGCCGGAGCCCATTACCACCGGGGTCCCGGAGCGGACACAGGTCTGTGGCTCCGCTTGGCCCTCAAACACTGTGCTCCTGTCTATTAAAATACAAAGAAGGAAAGCGCTACCCTGCCACTCAGCCTTTCATATGCCTTGGCCGCCTTTGTCGAAGGCCCCCAGATTCTGCTCTTTTATAGGGAGTGGAGGTCAGGTGGAGGAGAGGCTCTGTGATTATTTACCCCAGAGTGCTTGTCTGGCTCACAGAAGCACAGACCTGCCCTCGCCTTCACCCTCACCTGGGCAGCTCAGGGCCAGCCTGAGGCCTGTAAAGCAGGGAGAGTAAAGAATGGTTTTGATGGTTGGGCTCTCAATGAACTCACACTTCTCATCACCTCAGAGTATATCTCTGCTGGTAGGGGCCAGCACAACGGATGCCAGAACTAAGAAGCTGTGTATTTTAAAGAAGCCTCAGGGCTTTCCCCGGTTCCTCTGTCTGCTGAGTTTACGATCGGGACAGTTGGCTCCAAGGCCGAGGAGGGTTGATCCACCAAAGCCAAGGCGGCCATTTTGTTCTCCTTTAGCTGGAAGTAGAGTCACTGTCCACCGTGGTCATATTAATGTGGAGATCCTTCAGTATGTGATGTATCTTCAATAGGTTACTCCTGAACGCTGCCTTTATACGCTGTTGGTATTGGCAGCATCCGCTACAGCTCACTGGCAGGGGCCTGATGGAGGCTTCCCCTACTGCCAGCGGTTCCTCTGGTCCTCCCCATTATCTCTACTGCTCCCTGGATCTGGCTGTTTGGTCCCTGGCTTTTATGACAGGGTAGAAGAGGGCCATGAGGAAATGAGCTGACCCTGGGGTCATGAATGAAGTCAGGGGGCTGGAACCGGACCTTGGCCCTGCCACCCCGCTCTCACTTGGCCCTTTCGGGTAGGGGCAGGCCGAATACAGGGGAGACGGGCAGGACCCCTTCAATCTCTGACCCTCGAGTCATATGCCTTTAATTAGGGGAGATTAGAATTTGTTTACAAGCCCCACTAATCGTAAATCTTCCAGATCTAGAGTCCCCCGCGTCACTGACCTAGGCCCATCCCCGATACCCTTGTTCTCAAGTCCCTTTTGTTTCTTCTTCTCTTTAATATGGTGTTGGGCGTCTATTTATTATGGTATTTTAACTAGTTTTCAGGCACGGGTTACAAGCTATTTGGGAATCCACAAAATGGGATTTTGGGGACACCCCTCTAAGATGTTAATCTGTTAGCGATATGAAAGGCCATTCAACCCAACAACCCTCACCCCCCCCCCCTCCCCGATGAAACCTAGGGGCCCTTTATGGCCCCATCAGGCACCCTCTAGGACGACTTACTGCTGACCTTCTGACCTTGCAGTCCGAGCCATATGAGAAGAGAATCTCCTGTTCCCTTCCATCCTGAACTCTTCCTGTCCATCTGTCTGTATTTTTCCTTTTCTAATATTTTCATTCAAATTTAATCGTATTGAGGTCTTGTACTGTAGTAATAATAAAATTCAAATATATAAATGTGCATCCTTATTTTGATATTGTGTTTTACAATAATTAACAGTTATTAAAACAATATTGTAATATAATTACAAAATGTATATTTCTGTGTAAGCTACTTTAGAGCGTACTTTATTTTCTAAGTAAATATAGTTCTCCTTATCTTTTACCCACTGTGTATGGTAAAAATGTGTGGCCACCAAGTCCTGTGACAAATGCTGAAGAGAAACTTTATTGTTGCTGCCCATATATACTTTTACCCCCTACAGTTGGATCATGTAATAGATTTACACGAAACTCTCAGTTTAGCATTAGCGGTTTACCAGCATGGTTGTTACAACAAAAAGACCCTCAAATCATGTTAAACATTTACACGTAACCTAAGAGCAGTTACAATGGGCTTACTAGCATGTTAGCAACAGAACAGAGCTTCGAGGGGCCTTTTCCTGGGGAGCTTGGGGCTAATTGGATCGGCTAGGTTAAGTAAATGTTTGAGTTTTCCTCTGTGCTGCTTGAGGAACCTAGTGGTCGAAGGCTCTCCCCTTAGTGAACCGAGAGAAAGGGATCTAAAAGAGTTAATTCACAGACATACAAATTTGACACAGTTTCATATTACAAATAATAATAACATTTAATTTTTCTTCTTTTATTAAAAAAGAGACACATCCACCGAGAATTGTTGAAATCTGTATTTATATAATTTCGGAATTTCCGAATTAGTCTGGAAATTCTATGACCTAAAATAACTATATTGTCTGCTGTTATCTTTTGTCAGGTTTCAGATCCAGAGGGGGACCAGTGACCCGCACAGCTACAAGAGTCTGGGAGACTGCTTCAGAACCATCTACCGCAATGAAGGGTACGATCATAAGACACCTATGAAATTTATTTCATCAATTGTTCTAGTTAAATTATAGCGCCACATCATAAAAGTTGCAATAAAGAAAGCCTTGTTCTCCTAGAGATTCCCTCGTACTCTTTTCCAATGACAGGCCAGTGAACAGAGACCTTAGTGAAAGCAGGTGACACTCAGTCTGTTTGTGGCGAGCCGACAGCTTTATAGTGGATACAAAGTTGATCTGCACTAAGGTGTGAGTGGAGCGCTCTGCGAGAGGCCCACTGGTGCCTGCTGTCAGTTGGAGCTTGTCTGCTGGCAGCCTCTCAAATCGTCACAGTCATTGTATCTGTTAATGTGTGTGTGCGTGTGTGTGTAGGTGTGTAGGTGTGTTGTTCAGGTTTGTCTTGGTGTAGGTGTTTACTTCTAGGGAACGGGGGAAACTTCGGGTGTGTCTCTAAAACAGTTAGAGCATTGCCACACAGCTCCATATAAAGCTTTAGCAGATCTCCACATACTGTAGACAAAAGATCTTCTTTCATATTAACCATTTATCATATGAACCATTTATCACAGAGTATATTTTTGCTGAGACTGTAATCACTCCCCAGTAGCAAGTGGTGGCTTACCTCCAGGCCGAACCACTTAGTTGTAATTTATACAAAGTGCGAGGGCCCTCTGTTGTGGAATTATTATTAAAAATAAACTTCTACTGTTGGCACAGGGTAGCTATGAGCTAACAGTAGGTCATGCTCTCTCACTCTGGCAGAGAGGGGGAAACCTGAGCCTTAAGACCTAGCACAGTGATTGGACTGAAGAAAGGCATGGAAACATTTATACATCAGGGATTCAAACCCTCTCTATTGATTTAAAAAATAAAGAATGTTGTGCAGCTACATAAATCCCAAAAAACTGTTTAAATGCTAAACCAACTTTGGGTTTGAGTCATTCATTAGTCAGTTAGTCAAGCCCATCTCAGACATTCATAACGCAATATCCTTTAATCAATAAAATCAAAATTCTATGGAATGGGATTGGCTGCTGTCTCTGTGAGTCAGTTTAACCTGAACTGAAGATAAAGCACTTAAAGACTTTGTGTGTTTGTGTTAGTGTTTTTATTTTGCCTTGTGAAACCTGACCAGTGTGCTTTGAGTGGCGCTCTGAGTTGCCTCTTCCAATGTCAAGGTTAGAACAGTCACTGGGAAAATGGCAATATTTGCAGATGAAGCATGCTGGTTGTTTACCGATTGCTGAGGAAGGAAGGAGTTCTTGGTGGGCCCTCATATTTCTCTTGATTTTCTCGTAGTAATAGGAAACACAACCTCGGAAGTAGCACAGATTAACACACTATCAACCCCAAACACTACTTGTGGTCACTTCTCCCAAAGTCATTGAGACTTCATTGACCTGATTTAAGATAGATGGAAATCCAATCAAATTATTGCATTTCTGTCAGTATTTCAACTACTGAATTCAAAGTTCATAGATTTGCAACAGTATTTCAACTATTGAATCTAGACTAAATACATTTCTTACAGTATTTCAACTACTGAATCTAAACCAAATTGAGCCAATTTTACTAATTTGATTACACTTTTTTCAGCAACAAAATATCACCAGATTGATGGGAGTCGGCAAAGGAAGCGATGTTCTATGAAAATCAAGTACAAATTACCTGCACACACATAGGCAAACACACTCACACTCACAGCGCACACGCGTCAACAGCCAGCTGGCTGCGCAATACTTAACTATGTATCAGGAGTAAATTTGTTTAGGAAAGCCAATAAGGGACTTAGTGTTTACTTTACATTCAGACGCAAATGAGGATACAAATGACTGCGGGTCTCAGGAGGTCTAGTTGGTCTGTAACAAGTTTCACTCCTCCTTTCTCACCTGCTGGCACCCCAGACTGACCACACCCGGGAAATCTGTGGCCACCATTTGCATGGGCAAAGAAAGACGAGCACAGCAGCTTCCGTCAGTCTAAAATAACTTGCCTACACACACAAAGAGATTTATTTTGGTTTCCAGTGGTGATAACCCCTACAGTCATGCATTTTGACAACACTGTGATGACCCTATTTTTGAAGCACTCGTGTAACTTCAGCCGTTGATGAGATAGAGAGATCCTGTCATCTGAGGATGTGTTGAGATAATTAGCTGAGGGTCAGTGCTCTTTTTGTGGGAGTAGCTCAGGTCCAGGTATAACTAGAGCAAACTGCCCGGCCCCTCTCTAAGAACGATCATCTGATCTGTGCTTTCAGAAGCAATAATATTTATGCTTGGACGCAATCAGCCGACAACATCTCTGTTGACTTGTGGAGTGTGTTTCCACAATAGTACCGCAGGAGTTCACATGCAGGTGTCACATGCTAAACTGTCCTCCCTGTCCACATACATGTGTTCAGTATCAATACACACACACCCTTTAATAGTCTTGTGGCTTCCAGGTCTCTCTCTTTCTCTTTCCTTCTCGTAAAAAAAAATAGTGAGGGGAAAGGTGGTCTTCAGTAAAAAGCACTTGGGGGAAAAAAGTTATTCTCAAAAATGTCTTCCATTTCCAGTTAAATATCCCCTTCCCTCCTAGCTTACTTTCTTGAGCTGTCTTTGTTTATTTTTGTTCGGTTTCTACTTGACACCTTCTTCAATGCTGGTCTCTGTGGCAGGTTTAGCATGGTTATTATAAACAACCTAGTCTGCATACAAGCATAATTTGAACTGTTTGCCCCGCATCCCCAAGGTGTTATGCATCTGTTTCTAGAAGAAATTTAATCTTCAACGTGATACAATTAATAAACTTAAGCATTGATGTTCAGATGTGTATTTGCATTGAACTTAAATATATAAGGTTTCAAAGGTGGACATCAATTTGTTTTGAAATGTATCCATATAACCACCAGCTTCTATATGTTCGAATGAAGAAAGCATGTCAATTTTGAGTCTAGGCCAAGAAAGCCATTTATTTAGATGGGTGATTCCTTCATGGCCAATAAGAGGGCCCACACTATTTAACGTAACACTCTAAACAGCAGTAAATGCTATAAAAATCCATTAGCTGAGGGCATTTATCTGCCAGTTTTGTCATTTGGTGTATTTGAGTATGCATCAGTCCCCAAAGGCAGGAAGAAAATACCATGTTTTTTTGTTCTTGTTTTAAAAGGATTCAAACCTGCTTTTCTCGTTTCTGTTTAAAGTAGCTAAAGTAGTAGCTGAAGTAGAGTGAAAGTAGAAATGAGCTATGGTTAAAACGCTCTGTTTTTAATGTGTTGTTCCTAAAGTACTTAATTACTTTACATCCTGACTACATCATCCTGACATGTCAGTATACATTTAATAAATGTTTTGTGTTTATTGTCAGTAATACAGCAAGAACTGCACACACACACACTTCTGAAATGTGTATACAACATGTTTTCTGCTTTCTTTGCAAATCACATATCTTCTTCCGTGTTGACAAAAATAACAGGAGGATGGTATCATCACATTTTGAACAGCAATAATTTGCCCATTACTTTTAAATCATGGTGAAAATTAACATAATTCCTGCTCCCAATGTTCCCATGCTGGCCATTGTCATGTAAAAGGGTACAACAACTTGTGTGTGCTTGAAGTGTGTGCAATACAACTACTTTGCTGAAATTAGCTAAATTCGTTTTGCTTGTTTTTTCTTTTTCTCTGCAGTATCTCTGGCTTCTATAAGGGAATCCTTCCACCAATCATTGCAGAAACGCCAAAGAGAGCAGTGAAGGTAAGTCACAGAGAGTAAATGATGTTCTAAAATTTAATATCAACATCTGAAAAATGGTTATACCATATCATGAAGTAATAGCATACAAGTACATACAATTAACACTTTCCATGGTATATAAAAATGTATTGCAAGTATTTGTACGCAGACAGATTTGTTGTAGTTATGGTTCTGCAAATTGAACTTGAAATGAAACAATATCTGAGGATAGAGTGCACACTGTCACCTTTCATTTAAAATTGTTCACATCGATATCAGGACGAACCATGTAGAATGTGTAGTGTTTATATAAAAATAAATAAATAAATCTGCTCTTAAGTGATGAATTGGATTGAAGTCTGGTAATTCATAATAAGGAATGTTTCCCTTTTTGGCCTTAAAAGACTTGATTGCTTGTTAGCCCATATGTTTGGGATCATTGCTACATAATACAGCCACATTATACAATAGGTTTTTGTAGATACTTGGATCTGAGCAGACACGATATTTCTGGACGATTCCACATTTATTCTGCTGTTCTCCTCAGCTGTGACCTCCATCGATGAGCACAAGTGGGCCCGTTCCAGTGGCTGCCATACAAGCGCACGCTGACCTTTTTTCTTTGATGTTTCTCTCATTGAATTGCTCAGATTTCTCAGTTAAATGATACCCTGCAGTGTTGGCATTGACACCTCTTTTGTGTATGTGGCTGTGGCTCTTTCAGCAAGCCTTCCCGCAACTTGAAGCCTAATCTGCTCTAAGGAAACACGCCACTGCACTTACTGCACCTAACGGGGAACACACATAGCAATTAAACAAGGGACGGTCCGCGCCATGTTTGTGTTCCTGCTTCCATTTATTTGTTCTTTAGAAGTCCCTTTATTGACTTAGAGAAGATATACAGCTAACCCTCTCTTGAGTTCCAGCATTCAATGTCGGCTTGTCTGCCAGTGGATTGTAATATGTGGACATCAGTGCTTCTTATTCTCTCCTAGTCAGGAGTGTAAAGGAGTTGGGTAAAGGGGTGAGTGGGTTGGGAAATGGGAGCTAATGGTTCACATCAGGCAGCTCTAGAATGGGATGCTAACGAGAGAGGGGTGTGTGAGAACTAGAAATGTAAACACTCGTGCTGAGAAGACTATGTAATCGCTCACACAGGGCATTAAGCCGGCCGGCTGGTTGAAAGGAGAACCGTCTGGTTGTGGAAATTTAAAGCAAATGAAAGCCCAGCTTCAATTGGCTCCGCGGGCATCCTGCCCTGAGCTCAGATAAACAAACAAATGGAATTTTCTCCTTTTGAATGGTATAGTGTACGCGATCGGAGTTGGTCTTAGTTGAGAATAGTAGTAAAACTGATCATTCTGTTTTCTTTTTATGTATTGCTCTATCTGATACAAAGTCCAGGTTTCAAGCAACCACACATTATGTTGTGCATGTGTGTTTGTGTTTAAATGTGTTGTTGTTTTTTTTACTTTGACAGCTTATTTTCTCCCCTTTTGTTCTCTACAGTTTTTTACCTTTGAGCAGTACAAAAAGCTGTTAAATCTCACCCCTTTGTCTCTTACTCCTGGTTTGGTAAGGCTTGACAACCAACTAAATACACATACCCTCATTACACCCGCACACTCACACGTTAGTATACACCCCAGTGCAGTAGTCATCTCTTATAGCCAGGTATACCATGCAGACCAATTGATAGTGGGGGACTTTCTCGCCTTAAACAAGCATCTTCCTCTCAACATGCGTGAGTCAGCAGTGTGATACATACTGATTTCCCATTTGCAGTGCAAGTCTCTGCCCTGCGCCCATTCAGGTGACAGCCCTGTGTCAGGTATGATGGATGGCCTACCTGCGTCTCAGCCTCTCCTCACAATGACTGGGCTGGCCTGGCTCGCTGTAGCACATCCCCGGCATGTTTGCACAGCCAGCCCAGGGGAAATGTTTACCTGTCCCATCCATCATGCTTTATTTCCCCCTAGCTAACCCCTGGCCTTCCCCTCTACCTTGAGGGCTTCTTCAACTCCTCCTCCCCGAGAGGCCCTCAGGTATCGAGTACAGTAGTGATGTAAGATCATTAGTGCTGCTGAATTACAGATAGGGTTTTGATTGGCAGATGGCCGCCCTGCCGTCCAGGACTCCGGGCCCTCTCCATTTAGTGTGCGCCAGCTGAATACCTTCAGTGTGATTAATGAGGAGACGCACAGAAATAATACAAATAAGGAATTAAAATGGCCGCCTGGCTGTGTCAACAGCGCAAGGCAGGTCTGAGAGGATGGGTCCCACCCTTCTAGAACTCGAAGTGCAGGATAACAAGGCAGGAAGAGTAATGAGCTAGAGACACGCTCCTGACGTTTTCCCATTACACTTCTCACTGCATGAGCATGCACACACACTTGCATTCTCTGTATAACATACTCTAGCCATCAGCTGTCAGAGACACAGCGCGACTATCAAATTCATTTGAGCTGTTACTTTCACTCTCATTTCACTGTGATTTCACATATGATTTGTATTGTTTGAATATCCCTTTTACAGGTGCAGAACCGTAACCTGTATATTGCTTTTCTTAATCATGGTTGACATTTCCACTTCGATACTTTTCAAACAATAGATGGCTAGACTTCATGAGACAAAATGTGTGGTCGAACAAATTTTTAATATGCCAAAGATCAATTGTCTGCTAAGCCCTAGTGGCTTGAATAAACTCGGACTGTTATCTATTAAATGAAACACATAAATTAGCCCCACTCGTTTAAAATGTATCTATATACATTATATATGCCTGTGTATACATACTGTTAGTATACATCATATTGTCTACTAATGTCTTTCCACTTTCAATGTTGTACTCAATCTAATTGTCTATCTTCCCCAGGCACTGTCTGTAGCAGGGCTGGGCTCAGGCTTGACCGAGGCTGTGGTGGTCAATCCATTTGAAGTGGTGAAAGTCAGTCTGCAGGCCAACAGAGATGCTTTTAAAGTGGTAAGAGTGTGTTGGCCTTGTCTTTGTTTATGTGATCACTAGAATATGTCTGAGTCGCATCAGATGCTTAACCCTGCTTTCCTTTTGGTTTTTCTTCATGGTAAAGCAACCTTCTTCATTTGCACAAGCACGACACATCATTAATACTGAAGGCTTTGGTCTTCGGGGACTGAACAAGGGGCTAACGTCGACACTGGGACGCCATGGTGTTTTCAACATGATCTACTTTGGTTTCTACTTCAACGTCAAGGATGCCATTCCTGCCTGCCAGGTATTAGGTCACTGACCCCACTTGCCTTCAACCGTGTTCATCTAGAGTTTCTAATATATTTACTCAACAAATAAATCCATATCAATCAAAACTAAATAGATGTCTTTTGTAAAAGACTGGCATCATTGCCAAATCAAAAAATGTGTTTATCTTACACAAAAACTATATTGAGAAGAGGTCATTTTTATGATTACTTTTTTGGGAAAGGGCATTATAATTTAGAAAAAGAGATTTGACAGATTTTGCTAAAGACCTTAGTTAATTCATGGACTTTGAAAACGTCTGAATGAAAACAGTGCGGGATATCGAGTCCTGTCCCTGTGCTATGCTGTGTATAGCAAATACCGAGTCTTGTTGAGCATGTTTCAGCTAGCCTCTGGGTCTAGGATATCAACGTGCCTCAGCCACTTAGCTGTGCGGAATAGCAAACATTTGACAGTGTGATTGGTATAAGTACCGTAGCATTGGGGGGAAAGGGAAATCAAAGGGAAGCCTGTAAGATCAGTGCCTGCTAATACCTCCCCTGTTTGCTCTCCACAACATCCTCAAAGGTTCACGTTACACATCCGGCAGGCCCTGATGGCCCAAACAAAAGTAAATTTTGTTCAATGGAAATGTTAACATACACCAAGCTCCACATGTATAAACCTGGGCATTAGATTAACCCCAATGGACTAATTGAAAGCAGACCATGGCACTTAACTACTAAAAGGAAGTTACAGTGAAAACCTGAGGATATACAGTCTATATTCAAAGATTTTGAAGTGAGTTATAACGCTGCACACTTTCTGAAAGTTTTGTCAAAAAGTATTTGTTCTCGCATTAACCCCAATTAATTGGCTGCATTGTTTTATTACGTGTCACCATTGCCTTTGAGAGTGATAAGCAGACACACGTGGAGTGTCTTGTTTAGCTTGTTTGTAGAGAGGCTAACTCACACCATTGTCTTCGGGAGAGAATAAATATTGCGTGCGCTGGCAGTTCCAGGCTGGGCTGCTGATGGATTCATTCCAAAAGTCTTTTGTCAGCAACATGAGCAATGAGGTTGCAACTCAAACGTGTCCGTAGTCAAATTACAGTTTTCCTCAGCTCAGGCTTCTCTCATCTCCATTTGAATAGTACAGAGTGAGTAGATAGCACATCGCCATCATTCACGAGGGAATGTGTGAGGGGATGTTTGCTTATGGCTGTTAGGAAGTTGGTGGGAAGGCTTGATGGGTGTACTTAGGCCTAGGGTATGGTATGCCCTTCCCTACACAAAAAATAAAGTGAGATTAGCTGTTGATTTACCTCAGCACTCAGGGTGTCCAGTCATTTGAGAAAGTCCTGGACCGGCTAGGCTGCTGTCATTTGTAAAAATATCCTGGCCAATTAGCTGTCAGAACTCTCCGGGTCTGGGCTTCTTTGGTACAGTAATACCCCTGTACCAAGTCACAGCCCAATTACCCAAATTGTCCCCATATGCCTCCCCAGTCTGCCTGCATGAACGCTGTTTATAAATCCTCTCTCCTAGCTCCACAAAGTACATGTGCTTCTGCTCAGCCAATCAGAGGGCCGCACCACAGTCAGGAAGCACTAATCTGCCCCCTGCTACCATAAAATGATCAGGGCTTTCATGCCAGTTTTGCAATCATATGCACAAGCCCTTCTCACTGTCTCTGTCTGTCCCTCTCTCTCTCTGGATTCCCCTGGCTCACTCCCACACTCACATTATCAGTCAATCACAATTTATTTAGCAGTACCACATGTGATGGTTTTCTTTTAAATACATATAATACAATACAATTGAAATGTTTATGTTTATAGCCAAAGGGTTAATCACCAACCGTGCTCATTAGAACTGTAAAAAGGTCAAATAAATTGCATATGGAATCGATACCCTGTACTGTATCTGTGTATGATGGCTAATATGCAGTGTTGCAGTTGTAGCAAAGAAACTCTTTCTTCTGGAGCATTCTAATTTACTTTCTCTCTGCCTCTGTCATCTGCCAGGACCCAGGCCTGGAGTTCCTGAGGAAGTTTGCCATCGGCTTGGTGTCGGGCACCATCTCCTCCTGTGTGAATATTCCCTTCGACGTGGCCAAGAGCCGCATCCAGGGCCCCCAGCCAGTGCACGGGGAGATCAAATACCGCAGCTGCTTCCAGACAATGGGCCTGATCTACCGTGAAGAGGGGTATGGATCATAGACTCTTTAATATGGGATGACCAAATTAGGCGCATGGGATAGTGGGGGTTTGTCACCTTGTATGTGCTCATCTTGACTGGTCCTCCACAGCACGAAGCTATAGTGCTGAAGTGTGGGCAGACCTGGCATGTTTCAGGGCTTAATGAGTACCCTGGCATGTTAACTCCAACTTAATTTAGCTTGTTAACGGGACGTATTTACATTCTCAGAAGAGAAGAGATACAGTGTTTCTTTACATCAGAAACAGTGGCTTTTAATTCTATCAATCCCTTATGCAAGGCCAGCCTAGCTATAGAGGATAGTCACACTGAGGTACCAGGGACATGTTTGTCGTTATAGGCCACTGGAGCCCTGGGGGCTGCTGAAGGGAAGCCACTGAAGGCCTTGTCTTTCCAGGGGTGCAGAGAGGGTGCCCCCTCAGCTACAGCCAGTCCCCTGCTCTAACACAACACAGTCCCAGCTAATTAGTGGTCCCTATGGGGGACGTCGTTAAGCGGGTCCTAACGAGCCGCGCAGCGCTCCACGGGTCAATCTAATCAGACAGAGGGCCAGGGAGGAAGTGGGTTGAGCCTTATTAACGCCATCAGTGGCGGGGGCAGGAGGTGGGATGGGGAGCGTGAGGCGGAGGCAGGCAGCCACTGATCACCTTGAACGCATTAGAGGCAGGTACAAGCCCACCAAGAGCCATTATAACCCTCTGGACCTGACCTGGGGGAGAGACAAGCAGCCAGCCAGGCCGCCAGTCGCCTTCATAAACCACTGTGATGACAACTTAGACACACACACACACTCACACACACACACACACACACACACACACACACACACACACACTCAGTCTCTATTGTCCATGCACACAGACACACTCAATCCCTCATAATATACAAAAATAATGTAAAATCATGTCTGTTTTTGTTAAACGGTGATAATATATAAAGCATGTCACTAAAATGGTATAAAGAATAAAAGTTCCAAAAAAATTTAAGTTCTAAGAAAAAGATTTCCTCCCATTTTTTTTCCAGATTCTTGGCGCTTTACAAAGGGTTGGTTCCAAAGATAATGAGACTCGGACCAGGTGAACTTACCAATTCAATTATTTGTCAGACAACAACAGCTTCCACCGAAGTGCTTTTGTTTTGAAAGTTATTATTGTTTTGAAGTTATTTAGATAGTTTGCTTTTCCTAATTATTACTTTATAATTCAAATCATTGTTTTGAGGTAGTAATGGTATACAGAAGGTCAGTTTTGATAATTAGTCTGTCTAGAAAAGATCTGATTCTGAGCTTAGGCACATTTACAAATAACTTAAACTGAGTAATAATGTCTCTCTAATCTATCATTTTTGGTGTACTATACTATAGGTGGGGCAGTGATGCTGCTTGTGTACGAATATGTGTCGGGATGGCTGCACAAGAACTGGTGATAAGAAAGACAATTTGAAGATGATTAACAAGAGTGCCCAGTGGCTTAGTAGCCACTGGCCGATCAACTTGTACTGCCATATCCTTACAACACTATGGTTCCTTTATGCCATAAATACCTTGGTCTAAATACTTTAACATTAATGTTTTATACAAGATGCTGTGAATAGCATAAGACAGACACATGCGTATCCTGTTCCAGATGTTAGTCACATCCCATGAGCCTCTGGTCACTGGCAGGCTAAATTCAAAGAGGAGACCATACCCTGTAACCTCACCTCGTGCACTTATCATTCAGACACATCAAACATCACTCCTGATGTCTTCATGTAAACTTACTCGTCATGCAAAGGCGCTGTTAGATTAGAAGACTGCCACATAGAAATGCAGACAACACACCAAAACCACAGCAATGGTACCACACCCAAATGTTTAGATTACCACAGCATATACGTGTAGAGACAGATGCCCATTGCATATATGTTTGTACTGACATATAGGCCGAGACAAAAATTCATATGCTTAGACCAGGTACGCTTATTCTTGCATGTCGGAAGATTTCAACATTGCCCCCCTAAAAATATCTTAATTCGCTATGGCCTATTTTTTCTTCTTCAACCCACCCTACTGCATTAGCCAAGACTGGCAGTGTTTATTTTTTGCTTGAGCTCGGTCGAGATGGAGAGAGAAAACAGTAAACAAGGAAAAGAAATTCAAATATTTGACTGGTGAATATAGGTCACAACATACACTTTCCCTCTGCCTATCGCATACACAAATATCCCAACGCACTCATAGAGAGGTGCATGTCCTACAATCCTGATACACAACTCACACTTACACACGCTTTTCTGTCTCCCTCTCACTCCCTCTTGTCTGGCAAGGGGTTGTTCTGATTTCAGTTTTAATTTGACCATTTTAATTAGACAGTCATCCTTAATGTGTGACATTTTATCTGCTACTGTTTTTTCCTGGAGTCTTAATGGTGACAAACTAACACCAAGGGTTTGTGGAGCGATGGAGATGTAAAGGCTAATCCCAGCCCCTCAAAATGGAAATTTGTGTTTTAGGCTATATTGCTTGTGACGTGTGCAGTGTAGGTGTAGTTTACCGACCCAAACAGCCCTCACCTGTTTTCTTTTCAACAGAGTGAACATAAATTTCTAATAACGTTCTCTAACCATGTTTCTCATTTTGTTACCCCATCCAACATTTATTCCTGACTCCTTGCTCTTAAGTGGTTTCTTTGCATGGTTGTGAGAAAATACCCAACCATCACAATACAGCATATCCCTTCTCCTCCTATGGCGTCTTTTAGAAAACAAATGATTAATTATTCATTCAAAAGCCAGGATATATGCAGTGAAGTGTGATGGTTGTGTTGCGTGTTAGCGTGATTGTATAAGACACTAGGCACACACAGACTACATCAGACATGTTGTGGTTTCCCCTGTATGTCTGGTTCCTTAGAGGTTTGACACACCTGTGTGTTCTAAGGCTGTTGTTTTACGACATTGAAAACACTCTGATTGATGTCTCCATTATTTAAAAGATTTCAGTGAACCAGAACGTTCATAACACCATGTAGTCCAGTGGTGCTTTGCATGCCGCACAGTGTTAATGTGGAAAAGCCTGTCTTGTCTCTGATTGCATGTGTGTAAGTAAAGATAACCATATGACATTTACGTCAGACTCAACATCATTCATTAGAAACATATGTTTTCCTGTATTTATAAAACTGTCTTAAGAGCTTACTTCCACAAATTTGACCTACATTAGTTTAGGAGAACTCAGACTGTCTGAAATCTAAAAACGTCCCTTGTTTACAAAAACCTTTAAAACAGAAGGCATCATCAGGTACAACTATTTATATGTTGTTCAATGAGGACTACATGGACATAATGAGATTGTTATTTACGTGATGAGTGGTATTGCATGGGGGTTTCCATTAAGTGTGCTTCAGGTTGCTGGGGTGGTACTAGGATCATCTCTCGACTCTGATGTGGTTCACTTACGGTAAAAAAAAAAAAAACACTTATCCTTGAGCAACGGTCCGTGACCACTGGATGAGGGTGAGAGTGCTTTCCAAGTCAAATCAGCCTCTGGCCTTTTACTGGGAGAATTGTTTACACTGTCACATGGAGGAGGTACTGTTTATACTGTAACACAGAAGGGATGGGGGACTTTGGATCATAACTTTAAACTCATATTCCCATCCATAAACTATGGGTTCTAATGGGTGTAGATGCTATATGTAAAATAAAAGCTTTTGTCAAGCTATCTGCAACTCAAACAATTATAATTGTTTGCAAAGGACCATATTGACCTTAACTTAAGGTCAGATTTCCTTTTGTACAAGTCACATTCGTTCTGTGCAGTAAATCTGTCTTCATTTCTCCCTCCATGTCCATGAGTAGCCCTCTATATCAAAAAGGCATACTTTTACCATTGTTCACATCTTTTTGTGGAGGCACACACACAACAAAGATGAATAAACTACAAAATGTTGGATATTTGTGTTGTTTTAAATTCTAGAATGAAGTACATTTATTTTAGATTTTTTAAATGTAAGAATAATCCAATACAGTAGTTACTTTGCGTGGCCAATAAAAACTAGCTAGGGCATTCAACCTTGTTTTCTTCTGTAAGTAGCCTTAATATCTAAGATAGATCGTATATCGCTCACTTATATTGCCAGAAATAAATTGTTTGACCTATTCCTCTGTCGATGATGAACAACCCGAGAAGTTTACGTCACGACCGCTGTGCTGACACAAGGCTACTAATTATTGCATTGACATGCAAACTGTCGCTGCGTCTCAATACCCGTAGTAAGCCAGAAAAAGATTAGGTATGTCCCAATACCAATTATGTAAAATGTAGTATGCCAAAAATACATGCAACAGTACATACTTTGCAAGCGCAGCTGAAGTGCCTACAAAAAAAAAGTGTTTGTATGCGATTTGAGAGGGAGCGAAAATGTATCAAACGTGCAATAATCACTTCCGACCTTTGGACAATAAATACTCATTTTTTTCCCAATGTCAATGACATAACCATGACCATTTTCTTACCACTTACCTGCCAGTCCTGTGGTAAACTAGCAAACTAACTCGCAGGTATTTTCGTGTTTAGAAAATAAAAATGTGTATATATATCGTCAACTTGTTTGGAATGTAGGCTGCTAAACTAACACAGAAGCCTAACAATTCAGGAAAAATTGTGTACAGTATAATCCAAACAATTTAATAAGATACATTCAATTTCAATGTGCAACATTTGGAACTATGCAGCTTAGCTGTTCATGTTATAAACTCCAACAATAATTAAGACTCAAATTATTTTGGTCGAAATGTGCGTGCAGTTTCTCTTGGCTTTGTTTCTGTTATGTCCCTCCGTTGTAGGCTAATTACACAGCGTACCTTATCCTAATAAATAAAATAATCTTAACTTCTCTCTGGGAGCTTGCATATGCTACATTTTGAGAGTACAAAAACATCAGTAAGACTTGCTTTTATCAAAAAACACGAAAAAACAAAAGTATACAAACATAAAAGCAATAGCAATTTCATAAGCACCCTGAAACACTTAAATGCAAACTTTTTTCATATCTGTGGTTGTGTATTCCTACATTACCCCTTTGTCCCCTCAAATACATGAGCAAAATTGTGGGGTAATGTAATTGTACTTGGTGTGGGTGGCACGTCATTGTGAGAAAACTAGCAATCATGCCAGTCCTTCAATAAATCTGAATCTGTGTTCATTTTGTATTTTTTTGCTGATGTCCTTTTCATTGTCTCATGTTGCTGTCAAAATGAAATCTTCTTACATGTGGACGGAGATTGTAGAGCATAATTGTGCCAATATTGGTCCTTTTGAAGGTCCTTCATAGCAACAAAGAAGAGTTTAGGGCAGACCTTAGGCCAAAGAGTTATTGATCTATGCCCTATCCCAACCGCTCCACCTTGCACTCTTGTCTCTGTCCACCCATTTCGAGTAGTTATAGTGCTGAGGCAGTGACAGGGTGAATAGCATTACGATTAGATGTCAAACTCTTATAGGCCAAGGGGACAGCGACATCACAGCTGTGGAGAGATAGAGCACTGCCATTGGCTGGCTGCCATGTGGGACCGGTCACATAGGCCGACGTGGTGGCGCTGTACCCCATGTAGGGCGACACTTGGGTGGCTGGGTGGTAGGGAGGCATGCTGGGCGCTGTGACATAGCTGTTCACTGTGGGCAAGCCACTCGGCGTCTGTTCCAGAAAAAGAGAAAACTGTGAGCACAATACACTAGAGACTAGAAGACTGTAAAACTCAGAGGGTACATTGTGGAGCTCCTGCTTTCTGGCTGAATGCAGAGTAGTATTTGTGTGGAAAAGCACAGAAAGGTCATGAACAGGAGAGACAAACATTAAAGGGTGAGGTCTGATGATGTCAATTTGAATTGACTTAGCACCCCAATCAAGATTTAGGGTTAAATGTAAAGTGTATAAGGAGGGATAAAGAATATGAGTTTGGACATGATGAGAAAACATAATTTATAGAATTTACTGAACTTTCTTGATAGGGAGTACAACTTATTCTCTCCCTGGGTGGTCTTATGAGTAGCCCACTGAGAATCAGCTGAGCTCCTCTTGGTTCCTGTCCTATTTGCCAAGGATTTGCCCACCCTTAAGAGTCAGTGTACAGGCTATCACTCTTTCACGCCTATATGGTTTGCCTATACAGTAGTGTTAGTGCAAATCTGATTTCATTATGCAGGAATTTATGCATATTAAGATTTTGCCTTAAATAATTTAAATGTTTTGTAATACTGAGGATATATTGTCCAACAATCATTTTTGACTAAACCACTTAAATACTCTCTTCTAAAGACAAAACAAACAAAAAGAAAATATACGGTTATTTTACCAACTGTTAGACACATCCCTGAAGAAGGGCATGGGTGTGAGTGACATTTTTGGTTGAGCAAGTCCTACAGTCAAAAGACATTGTCAGGACTGACTTCTGAAAATAGACCTAAATAATCAAATACGATTTTTTTCTATTACGGATTGTAGCTTTGAAGTCTTATTTATTTCAATGTAGTGAAATTTTATTATAAATGTATTATAATGTGTTTTTTAAATTAGGAATGTATATTGTCATATTATAACATATTTAAAAAACTATTTAGATTTGTTAATAAGAACAGTAAAAAAATACCAAACAGCCCTGCTTTGATGATAAATGTGTGCAAATATATAGCTAAGTCTAACATTTGATAAACTACTGGTCTTTAAAGCCTTATTTTTCCGTGAGGTGATTTTGCATGAACACCCGTTTTTCTCGTCTACATGGGTTTGGGTTTAATTGATATTTAAATGTTATATTTTATTGATAGGCACATAGACCACTACTGTAAATTATTCAACAATAAATACATTTTTATCTTAGAAAAATATCTGGCCTGCCGAACGATTTTAACATGCCAAATACATAGGCCTTTAGTTTCTGTTGCATATGAACAGAAGAAAGGTTTTTTTAATTTAGAATGTATGCTTACAGGCGTACGTTAAATCCAATCCCATCCATAACAAACGTTTCAGCCTATAAATTGTCTAATTGTTTTATCACAAGATTTCTGGAATATACAGACTACAAGAGAACATTCTTTACATAAAACGTCATGGGATAAAACCTATAGGGACGAAGAAACTCTAATAAATTATTTGGACAATATTGTCAAACGCAGTTATATACCTACCAAGTATGGTCAGTCCAAAGCTTACTATCATGATAAAGTGTGTTATAGTCCTGCAGATCATGAAAGGAAGCATATTGTAACAGATAGTTTAGTTATAATGTGCTTGGCATAGCAGTTGCAAAATTTGGTGACTAAATTTTTCTTTGTATAGAGAGAGATTGGTGGAGACTATGGTGCTATGATTAATGCGCGCCGATAACACATAAGAGTATAGGCCTATATGTATGTTGTAGTCTAGCTGATAACACTAACCTGAAATTATATAAATTGTTATTAAAGCCATGTGAAATAAAGGCACGGGTCCCGCCCGTCTGGACAGTGAAGTATACAGGCCTACTTTCATGCATTATTCATTTTCACACATAGCCTACATTGGGTGTGTTGAAAAGACTCAGATGGGCTTGTTGCAACCTGCCCTCATGCTACTTTGTCGTACTGATTTCATATGCTAAAACATTAAAAACTCTCCAGGTCGGTTCATTTCAAAAGCTGGTAATTAATAACTTGATCAATATAGGCCTACATTAATTTGTTCTTTTATTTCAGGAAAAGTATCTCCAATTAATGTGTAAATTGTATTTTATTGGGTTTGCAACTCGTTAAGTCATTTTATTTTTTTACATTTTCTCTTTAATTTGCTTATAGCACACAATTTGTATTTGTTAAAGACATTAAATTAAAAGCTGCTTTGGGCTATATAGACGTTAATCGATAATCATAAACTTGATGAGTTGGTTTGGCTAATCTTTCTGCTTTTGATAGTCGTGTTACATTCGAAAAGGCCTCAGAAACTCGTTAGAATGCAAATGGTTTTGGTTGGTTTTCAGGAGAACAAATTTTGGGGGGCTATTGTTCGAGGCATACTTGTATTGCATACCTCAGCGTTAACTTTAAATGGTTGGTTAATTATTACTATTCTAGATAAGAGTAGTTTTTTTATATAGTAGTTGGCCTATATCAAGTATAATTAGCTATTACAGTGACTGTTTAATGGAAGGGGAAAATCAAGCACTCTTCGAAATGTGAATCCTGATTAAATGCTTGCAGCCACGATAGCAGGTTTGCCTATATTTCAACTGGACGTCAGTTTCTTGGTTAATGGGTTGCTGTTTGAGGTGAAATATTTATATATCCTGAGAAATGGAGAAGTATCTTTTTTACCTGCGTGTATTTTGCATCAGGTTCTAAATGCGGTTTATCCATGCCATTGACTAGTGAAGAGCTTGGTGGCGGAAAATTAGTCCTGCTTATAGTGCTCCATTCCTCTAGTTTGGCACTGGAAAAGGGTGGACTGTCACTAACTGGAGGCAAAAAAAGAGACAGGAGAATGAAGTCAGAGAAGATAATCAAAGACCAGCCAATTCATGACCTCATGAGCCTATATTCAAATCGAATTTTACAATTTAACGCAGAGTTTGGTAAAGGTTAACTTCTCCATCAGCATGTCCATATCATTGCTGTCTATCTCTCTCTTTTTCCTTCTCTCTCTTCCTTTCTCGCACTCTCTCTCTGTATGTGTGTGTTTTGTGTGTGCGTGGCTATACCGACCAAATTGAGGCCCAATTTAAGATGGAATGAAGTAAGACGATTCTTTCATGTAATGGCCAGGAACTTTTAGCTTACCAAACGTCTTCCTGTGGTCGCAAATTAGATTTGCCATAACCCTTTCTGCATTATCAGGCATGGCTGTATGTAGCCTATACGAATCCCAAAGTTTAGAACCAAGCACAAAAAAGCCCACCAATGCTGTAACTTGAGAAGACATCATGAACCCTCTCGTGATTTTACAGTTTTTTTCCTCGGTTTTATATAAATAAATTTAAAAAAGTGACATAGGCGCGCGAGTTCATTTAGATATTTAGTCATTTTTGCTGTGAGTCTGCGAGTCGCTTGTTTGCTGAAATGCCTTAAAATTTTACCAAAATCTAGCTACGTTAAAAACGTGATGATATTCGAAACGAATACATTTAAGGAAATGCTTCGAGAAATACCGGTTGTTAGTTTAGGGGGCTTTTTCTAATAATCTGATGCAAACGGCATGCATGTAACATTACCTACACCATTTTAAAATAACATTTCTAACTGGCCATTTGTGAAACAACTCATACTCATCGGATTGAATTCAAAGGAATTGTATGAGAAGGGTGAACTGATTGCGGTGCTTAAAGTCTTCATGGCATTGAGTGTACATTACTTATTTGGTCTTTCAAAATCTCCCGAAGACATCTGGTAATAATTTGAAAATGCATAAATTGTTTATAAATGCAGCCTTTGAGAACACATTCCTCCCTTGTTCATGATATTTGCGATGAATTTGACGGACTTGTTGAAATTGTCAGAATTACGTTAAGTTTAATTGGAATGGGATTGCCACGGCCTCCCATGCAAGATTAAGCGAGGCATACGCATGATGGCAGAAGGTAGCTAATCCTATAGCCTGGGTCTGACAGAGGCCTATACGCGTCCAACTGACAACACTTTATTTTTTTCTACTCGATGCCATTAAGAGCAAGGAAAAACGGTTTCATAACAAGCCCACTATATTAACAATGAGATGATCCGATTTCCGTTATGGTATAATTAGGTGTAGAAACACGTAATTACAACTAGAATGCGACAAATTGGTCTATAGGCCTAGCATTTTTTGGATGATCTGAACGCAGGCCAGATACATTTTCGCTATTTTACTTATGCATATTGTCAAAATACTTTTTGAGTGCAGTCACACAAAATGTCTTGCTTCAGACATATAGCCAACTTTGAACACCTATTTATTCAGTTCATCTCATTTCTCTTCATCATGCAGTATAACATATCCGCTCATTTAATTATTACTCTAACCTGGTCCATATGTTTTAAAGGCAATCCCTTTCAACTAACCTTGCTCGAATTCCAATCACTTGCACACAAGGAGGCAATTCTAGTTTTTACAATATGGTTTTAAAATGATAAAGTTGCCGTTTCTCTAATGATCCATATATCATTGTAAGTTACCATTATCTAGTTGTTGTCTAAGTTTGTATAGGATATAGTCCATTACAAATATATGTACAAAACACACAGACACTCACTCGCTTTCTCTATCTCCTCTCTCTCGCTCTCCCTCCCTCTAACA